>JAUTBQ010105528.1:0-37054 GCA_032361185.1 Lepetodrilus ovalis | reverse complement strand
CCCGCCACAATAGAAAGCGTTGACGTTACAATAGTTGTCGTCTACAAGAGCGTCGGGCAACCAGGCCCAGGACCCAACTTCGGACTAAAAGATTTGGTTCAAAAGTGACATTTTCCGTAATTAAGCCCAGGGTCTAAATACAATAAGGACAAGGACAGTATTACATAACATGGTAACAATGATTATTTAATCACAGGAAGTAATCAACCACAGGAAGTAATCAACCACAGGAAGTAATCAACCACAATCATGGAGATTGGAGACAACATAAAAACGACTAGTCCTATCACAAATAATTACAGTTCACATGATTGACAATTAACACAAAATACAATTCAATAGTAAAATTTCACATTAGAAACATGTCCAACTGAATGCACCAATCAAAGTGAGCAGGTATCAGAGAATTATACAGAGATCTGTACACACAGAATTATACAGAGATCTGTACACACAGAATTATACAAAGATCTGTACACACAGAATTATACAGAGATCTGTACACACAGAATTATACAGAGATCTGTACACACAGAATTATACAGAGATCTGTACACTCAGAATTATACAGAGATCTGTACACACAGAATTATACAGAGATCTGTACACACAGAATTATACAAAGATCTGTATACTCAGAATTATACAGAGATCTGTACACACAGAATTATACAAAGAGATGCATACAGAAAATTATACAGAGGTCTGTATACAGAGAATTACACAGAGAAATGTATACAGATCATACAGTAATCTATTTAGAGAATAATAGAGATCTGTATACTGATAATTATACAGAGATAATGTATACAGTGAGTTATAGGTATCTGTGTACAGAGAAGTACAGAGGAATAATAATTAAATAATATCAGTATACAGAGAATAATAAAGAGATAATATACCAAACTTTCCCTGGATATTATTCTGTCAAGTTCAATAGCACTGGCAAGATAGAGGGAGGTACTACTTTAATTATTTGGTTGAATTTATGTTTTACGTCACAGCAAGAATATATCACCCAATGTCACGGAGGTACTACTACTAGAGTATCGGAACAGATTCCTGGGGGGGTCATTTGAAAATATGCAATGTTAAAACTAACTGTGTGATCTGCAAATTACAGATTTTACCATTAACATTTGGCCTATGGAAAATGACCTCCTTATTATATTCTTAATTTCCAGCACTGAATAAACAATCTTCTCCCATGATTTCTATCAATGTATTTGTAATAAGAAAATCCAGCAAACACTGAACGACAAACATGGACAAATGTGAGAGTGATAAGAAATAGAACTAGAAAATTATTATTTTTACATCACAGTTGGAATAGTTCACTCATTAGCGATGATCTGATAATAGGCAAAAATATCTGAAAACATTTATTGAAACACGTGCGACAATAGCACAGGTTGTGAGTGATACAAAAATACAATCTCTCTGTTCGCAATTTTCATAAAAAAATACACAATATGAAATTAATTAGGGAATATTCATATGAGAATTTACAAACAATTCGTCTCTGGAATTCTTAATTCTTGATTAATATTGTGAATACCGGTATACATTATTAATAAAGAAGTTAAACAATTATGATACATACATCATTAAAGATTAATTAATATTGGTACAGTGGACCCCCGTTTATCTAGACTTCGGATATCCGGTTCCCTCGTTTTTTACTGGGAACCATACATCAGTCTTCCTATCTAAAATGACTCGGACATCCGGAAAATCAGTTATTCACACGATTTTACCGGCAACTCAACCGTCTGGATAAACGGGGGTTGACTGTAATCTAGTATATAATAGGGCAAGTGCATGTAGTCTGGAATGTAAAGAAGGTAAGATGTTTGTTTGGCCCAGTGGGAAGTTGAGTTACATGGTTGATTTCAGAACTTGGTATCTTTTCAAGGACATCCGAACTGACCCGATTTCTCGGTCAACTTTCTCAAGACCGGTTTCAATTTGACTCTGAAATATATTATAAAGAGTTACATAAGAAGGAAGTGATTGTCTGAACTAAAATGAAGGTAGGTATCAATTCAGACATTTCACGGTACATGTCACCAGGTAGCTTGTCAAATAAAGCGATCTAGTTGCCCGAAGTACCTTAAGCAGCGCACGCCAAACCTAGCCGGCTTGCTAAAAGAAACGCCACTTCTCAAATGCTGTGAATATACTTGGTTCTTGGACAGTTTTAACACTAGCAACATCCAGTTTGTAGTTTAGTACCTTTACACACTATCCCATTCCTTAGCAATTACAAATAACTGTTGATGCTTTTTTTTATTACCGTAAAGGAAATAAGTAAGTACTGAACTACAACTGCAATCTATCTCAGGGAACTGCCTTACAATTCTATTTATTTTTATTTAAATGATCGTAATGATTTTTATGTTTAACTGTCATATCCGAGATTGTATAGAAAGTTCACAAATTACTGCTCAAAATTTACAACGGGGTTGCGTTCAAACTTTGCTACATTTACTAAGCTACTTTTCCTAAAATAATATGTGGTACAGGGTATCCTTTCACGAAGCTTTCTTATCTACTAAGAGACTGGTAGCGCTCTCTTAGCAATGTGTTAGCTATCGGCAAAGAGAGCGTGACCAGCTTCTTAGTGGATAAGAGAGCTTTGTGAAAGGATACCCAGATCCGTTTGAAAAATAGTTCATATAAATGATGGCAGCATACCTGTTCTTGGATCAGCTTCCGTGTGCGCCCATGGATTGGGATACGATTCAGAGCAGACTCCAACTGTTGATGGAAGACACCGATGTATCAATGTATGTTTACAACTTTGCAATATGTACAAAGTTTGTCAGCATTTAAGCATGGACAGTTTTAAAGAGAAATATGGCACGACTAGCACACAACACGAGAACAGCCAAATGTTGCAATGGACACGTGTATTCACAGCCTAGCACACTAGGGCAGTGACATAGAAACTTACTTACCGGTAAGCCGAAACAGTGATACAAATACCAGTCAGCATTGGGAGAAATGGCCCGGGCTAGTGGGATAGTGTTAAATTTGATCACTGGTGGGAACATTACCTTTCGTTTCTGAGCCTGGAGGTCATCGTACCGTCGTTCCAGAGTGTCCACTGTCTGTAACCTCTCCTTCAGGCGATCTTCTCGGCTCTGTAATATCACAGTCACTGCACATCAATGTATTTATCAGAGATTCAATTGTCAGCTACTAGTCAAGTTATGATAATCTGGTGCTCTTAGCATTTGGACAACACAAATGTACACTACTTTTTAATTTTATTTGGTAATGGGGTTTATAGTCGCTTTCTAGAATATTTCACTAACATCACGACTTGTCAGTTTTAGGGCAGGGGGAAACCCGCAAAATCCGTAGCGCTGAATGTTGCAGTAAACCTGCGAGCACTGGCTGGTACTGACAGACCAAGGATGATAACTGCAGTGCCACTCTACAGACAGTACATCCTATCAATATCCCATCAGAAATGTAACTTCTGCGAACATTGACCACCCGCGTTATAGTACCCGAATTATACAATATTATCGTTATTATTATCATTATCATTATGAGAGCAACATTTGATTGCTTTTCAAACATATTTTACAGGCAGCAACCCACAAATTTGATTCAGAAATAACACAAGATAGTTCTCCAACATCCCATGGCTATCCCATCATGTTAATTTAATACAATGTCACTGGAACTCTAGATAAAACTGGACAAAAGATAAGAGTAAAATCTGACCATGTCCTGTCTGGGCGAGTTCCGGGACGTGGCGGGTCTGGCTAGGGACGTGTCCATGTCCTCCCACTGTGGGCGCGACACCACCTTCCCTGCCCGCACTCGTGACAACGCGCCCTCCACTGACGTAATGGAGACATCTGAAATGTCAGCCTTTGTATTTAAACATGTGGGCGGGATTTGAACTCGGTACCTTTCGCTCTGAAGTGCAACATTCTACCAATGCGCTACATCCCGATGACTTACAATTATGAAATATAAGGACAATTCTTGCTGATCTTACCCGACTTGTCTTGGACTATAAGGTCATTGTCAGGCCTGTGACTGACCACAGCTGTTGTACGAGACCCACCAGCCAATCCATTACCAATACCATCCATAGCATTCGGGACGGCGTTCAGATGAACGTCGAATCTCGTGGGCGTCGCATGTTCTTTTGATTGTAGCGTCAGTTTTGATTTCTGCAAGCGCCTGGGCGACTGCTGCACTCCGTTCTGACTTCCGATGGAATTGAGATGTCCAGGAGATCTCGACGTATTATTTCGACTCTGGTTCTTGGTTCTCGGAGAGTTTGATGAGTTTGGCGGGGTGGACGATGGCTTGGAACGAACGGACTCCTGAATGGAACGGGACCCGGAATCTCTGCAGGTCCCGTGATAGCTGAGATCCGCGCCACTGCCGTAGAACTTCTTCTGAAGTCTCAGATCGAAACCTGGAAATGGACTGGGCTGGATTTCCTTCTGCATCCTCTGGAACTGTTTCTCCGCCTGGAGGAGCGGGGACGGACCCACGCTGTCCACGTCGGAATCGGGAGATGATGATTCCGGCTGACGGCCACCTTCCGTCTCCTGTACGTACAACCTGTCACCAAGGAAAGACGACTTTAGCAAACAATATACTGGCATGCATGTCTCCAAAGAATATTGACACAGGAAATAGCATGCCTATACAAAAACCTCAACTCAGTGATTATGGTGTTTAACTGCGGGAATTTTTCACCCATTTGCAACAATTAATTATGAGTGATTATGGAGTTCAACGTCACTGCGGGAATCTTTCACCCATTTGCGTCTTGCAACAATTAAACATATAAACAAATAATTATTTGACTATGTCCAATATGTAATAAAAATTAAAAACCATGAAAAACATGCCAACATTTGTTTTTAGTTAAAATTATGCACATGATTTAATAACTAGATCAATAGTTAAATTCTGTTTTCAATTTAATAGTTTGATCCAGTTGATACGTAAAAAAATTTTTTTTAATTTTTTTGGGGGGCAATGGGGTTTAGAGTTGCTTTCTAGAATCTTTCACTAACATCACAATTTGTCAGTTTAGTAACTTAAAACCTTCCGTAAAGACCAATTTGCTTTATAAAATTATAACATTTTGACTACCAGGGATTCTGAGTATATAGATGTTTAAGGTTTGGCGATGAATAAAATATCTGGGGTTGGTCTGAAAAGTCCACACAATCAAGACGAATATGCTTAACAGTGATGTCTTCATCATAACCAACACACCCAGGCCTACCCTGATGTATGAATGAGAATAGAATGTATGACCAGTGTCGCGGGACTGTTTCATCCTGACGACAATAAATACAAAACAACGAGGTTAAACTCAATCTCAGCATCCTATTAATTCTTACCTCTCCTTTGTGCCGTAACTTGTGGGCAGCGGACTTTCCTTGGTTATCTCCCCTGACCTGGCTTCATGGCCGCTCATATCCCAACTGCCATAGGACTCTTCATAGCTGCTCTTAGCTGATGTCATGCTGTAACAGTATGGAATACAGCATAAAATAATTATCCATATACTAAGTATGCAGAATAATTTTGCCAAGGAAATTTTAATGTATACTATTGATCATTTTAGATTATAGTCGCTTTCTAGAATCTTCCACTAACATCACGACTTGTCAGTTTTAGGGCAGGAGGAAACCCGCAACATCCGTAGCGCTGAATGTTGCAGTAAACCTGTGGGCACCGGCTGGTACTGACAGACCAAGGATGATAACTATACTACTACTAATATAAATAATACATGTATATAATGGAATACACCCACGCTCAAAGCGTGTCTAGACAGATAGAATTTTAGATTTGTTTTGAAAGATGAAAGAGTTTCTGATTGCTAGAGATAAAAGGGAATGTACTACATGTTAATACATTTTATTTTAATTTTCAGATGAAACTAAATTATATTCCATAAATAATGCACTAGTGGCTTTTGAGTGTTGAAAAGATATTGTTATTGAAAACATTAGCTATTAATTACTGAAATTACTGAAATTACTGAAATAGGAGCTGTGCATATTAATTAACCTTTGTACTGACGTCAATATCGGACATCGCAATGAACGTGATTATCCCATCAGTGAACTTTAAAGTTTAAATATTCAGCTTTAAGAATAATGATTGATATGTTTTCATTTTCACGTAATTTGATATTTATTGGGCTATATAACAAGCATTTTAATAGAAAAACATCTATTCCTGATTTCTCTGATAGCTGTCAAGTCTACATATATTTTTCTACCCATGGAAGCGTGTGTCTCTCTCTCTGGCCAGTCTAGATGCAAAAACATGCACTCACCAGTGCGAGGGCATTTCTCATCCTGTAACCGTGATGCAGTGCCAAGATGTGCCAGGATAAAGTATGACACTTAGAGTTAGTTTGAGGTGGACAGATCCGCAAACTTTATCAGATTGATGGAATGGAAACTTAAGCTAACTTAGTGCCAGACACGTTGCCATGGCGATAACAAATGATTTACGAATCGTTACTCGCTGCAGTCATCATCATCGAGGTTGAGAAGTACTGTCTGTGTTGACCGTTAGCTTCGATTAATGGATTCCAATGAATATGTCTGGACAAGTTTAATGCGATCGTGAAGAACGAGCTGTTTACGTTTTGTGAAGGCCTAAAATGACTCCATGAGATTGACAATCATATTCCTTATGTCTTATGATCGTGTATGCTTTTTTTATGTCCTTCAGTGGCATCTTTGAGTTCAGTATTTCCATTGCGGTGTACATGGTTCACATGCACGCACGCACACACATGCACATACACACACACGTGTAATTCAAGATGTTCTTTGTGGGGGTGGATGATCTAATCTCGTACATTTTCTTGTGACATCATTGTTTTGATGATGAGATGACGTTGAGTGTATGTCTGATAAGTTTAGGATCACTGCTATGCTCTGTCTCGAAGGTGTATGTTCAAATGTGAGTGTACATGTATGTCTGATATGTTTAGGTGCAAACATTAGAGTACGTCTGATAGCGTTATGTTCAAATGTCTATGTCTTGTGTTCAAATATCATGTCATGTCTGATCACTTTGTGTTCAAATGTGAGTGAAATATTTGTTCAAATGTAAATGTATGTCTGATAGTTTTATGTTCAAATGTCTGTATGATAGATATGTGTTCAAATTTATGTTTGTGTATGTCAGATGAGTGATAGCTTTATGTTCAAATGTGAGTGTATGATAGTTTTATGTTCACATGTCAGTATATGTTTGATAGCTTTGTGTTTTGAGTTCCAGTGTATGATAGCTTTGTGTTGAAATATATTTTAGTGTATGTTTGATAGTTCTATTTCCAAATATGAGTATGTTCTGTGTCTTTTTTGAACTTTTAAGTTCAAATATTATATTAATATTACATTTAATTTCATCTGAACTCATATCAGTTGTACTTTAGCCTCACATGGGTTAGGGTGTTTCAAATTCTGTTTCATGTTCTAGAATTAATAAATGTTTCAGTTTCAACCCTATATTTCCTATTTCAATCAATCAATCAATCAATCAAATCAAAATATACTTATGAAGCGCTGGTAATCCAGCTATAGGTTAGCTGCTCAATGAGTATTTACACTAGGATGCTAAATGTATTTACAAAGGAATATTTTATTCCTGGTATGATACTGTTGTTATTGTTTGTGTAATATTCCTGTTATTCCTAGTGTAGAGTGAGCAGAGCCTATGGGCAGTGATTCAATTGAACTGGGCGAGTTAGAACACTCATTGTATCTGTAACTTGACGCTAGTGACAGGCTGCCACTGTCATTGCCATAGCGACACTACGACAACGACATCGTGAATCACATCTCTGATTGAGCGCTGCGTGTCAAGCATGTCAAATTAGGATGGGCTTCAAACCTGGATCCACTCTCCTATAAATCCCACAAACCCACTCGCCCTCTGGAAGGGGGAAAAAATGAAAACAAATCGGGGCCAAAAAAATAAATTAAGGTACAATGTGCTATCAATCAAAATGTCACCCCCTTGTCAGTGAGACTACAACAGAACAGCCACCTCGTACATTTCATGAAATGTACGCCAAATCAAAAAAGCCAAACCAAGTGTATTGTAGAAAAAGGCGTAGATTGCAGTGGAGCTGTGTGTGCTGACTGGTGATTGATGTGGGCTCCCAGGCAGTACTTAGACACCTACTGAGGAAATGTACACCCCATTGCATACTCACTCATCATAATGTGTCAGATGTCAATTCCAATATTATACTTGTTAATTTCAAATTCCTATCTGCCAGAGAGGAAAAAAGTATTATATACATGATTCAGACATTGTCTGTGGTGCAAAATGCATTGCACTTAATCACAGATTTCTGGCTAGACGTGATGATGGATAGGAAAAGGGGAGCATTAATTAGTAGGGCATTTAGCATGCAATAATAATTATTCTTATCAGTTGGTGGACAGAGTGTGTTATTTTGGATTTTCAGGAAATATTACAGAACTGGCAATGTTAGGTAAGTAATATGTTGAATAAACCTTGTAAATATATGAGGATGTTGGAGAAAGATGAAAGGGATTGATATCTAGCAGTCTTTAATAATTTATACCAGAAATGAAATGATGTGGCCCGGAACATCTTGCATATGAGCGAGCCATCTTGTGACAGATGCAATGTGTTTAGGACCAAAATTGCATTTATATGTAGGCTAAGTAATTCATATTGTGTAGGCCAAGTGATGTATTGTATTTAAGACAGGTAATTCATCTTGTGTAGGACAAGTGATACAATGTGTTTAGGGCAAGTGATGCAAATGTGTGTAGGACAGGTGATGCTTTATGTGTATGACAGGTGATGCATTATGTGTAGGACAAGCGATTCATTCTGTTTTGACCACTCAATCCATTTTACATTAGACAAGTGAAATATCATGTTTAGGACAAGTTGGACAAGTATGTCATCTTGCATTAGACAAATTGGGCATCTTGTGTAAGATAAGTTGGTCATCTTGTGTAGTATAGGTCAAATGAGTGCATATTATGAGAGTTCTTGTTATGGAATTCACAACAGAAGGAAAACAGTAATGCTAATAGCATGATCTACTGAGGCCCACAATGACAATCTGAGGCAAGTCAGGCGGGCTGATACTGACAAGGTTGAGCTGGACATAGGTGGGTGTAGATGACAAGTTAAGGCCCTCAACCATGCTGTCCTACCAATCGTTCAAAATGCCAGTTAGAAGGAGATAAAATACACCAAACACTTAACAAATATTTGCAATATTTATTAATGTCTGCGTACCGTAAATGATGGATTTATTATCATGACTGACAAACATAATCTGTGTAATGTATTATGACTACATGTGACATTTTGAAGTTCTTCTGGTTATGTTCTGGCTAATTTACATTAAGAAAAATGATAGTACAGTGCCCTCTCGATATAACACTGTCCGATGCACCGCGGATTCGGATATAACGCAGGGTCAAATGTGGATCCCATTTATGTTTTTGTTATTTCTCTGTAATTTTGTATAAGGCGGGTACTATAATGCAGGGGTTATGTCATGACCCCCAACTTCAGCGTTATATCGAGGGGACACTGTATAAAAAAATTCCTGTATAACATCATCACAATTTTCATTCCCATGTCAATAATTAATTAAGTAATGTTATATCCTGACTAATCATCGTCGCAAATGGGTGGAAGATTCCCGCAGTGACATTAAACTCCATAATCACTCACTCATCCCGACTCATCTAGCTATAGGCAGAATAATTTTGTATGGATAAGTATTTAAGTGTATGTATGGTAAATGTTTGTTTTAAATGTTCAGACAGTCACATGCATGTAAGAGCTAATGTATGCAGCAGAATCACCCTGATGCCACCATATGTACCACCACTTAGTACTGCCTTGTGAGCATTCAAGCTTACCCTGTGTATTGACTAATCATTTACTTAATAGTAGTCTTACCGTGTATATTTCTTGATTAATAATTTACTTACTATTGATAGACTAATAATATTCTAATCTGTTTCATGAATAAATTGTTACTAATGACATATGTCCATAATAAGTAAACACATTCACTAATCATTTCCTTATCATGGACACAAGCAGGCCAACCATAGACTAACCTGTTTCTTGAATAATTGTTTGCTTATGGACATAAGCAAGTCAATCATAGGATAATCTGTTTATTGATTAATATTTTCCTTGTGAACATAAGCAAGTCAATGATAGGATACTCTGTTTATTGATTAATATTTTCCTTGTGAACATAAGCAAGTCAATCATAGGATAATCTGTTTATTGATTAATATTTTCCTTTGTAACATAAGCAAGTCAATCATAGGATAATCTGTTTATTGATTAATCTTTTCCTTATGGACATAAGCAAATCAATAGTGGGATAATCTGTTTATTGATTAATATTTTCCTTATGGACATAAGCAAATCAATAGTGGGATAATCTGTTTATTGATTAATATTTTCCTTATGGACCTAAAGCAAGTCAATTGTAGGATAATCTGTTAATTAACTAATCATTCTTTATGGACATAATCAAGTGCACTGCAGGCTAGCCTGTTAATGACCTGTAATGGTTGGACCGCTGCCTCTGCCTCTGGTACCAGGCTGACTGATGCCTGTGGGTACCTGACAGTGACACTGAGGTAATGATGGTTGATGTTAACCTAGCATGTCGCTACCTCTTGATCATCTAGGCCGGCTGTCATCGGCAATATCAAAACACATCAATTTTTTTCTGGCCAGTATTCACAAACAGAATTTCCTATTTCTCGTTTTTTTTACCCCCCTCAACCTCTCGTCAGATCTTGATAAAGTGTCCCTGAATGTTTGTTATGGTACTCAGTTTCGTAATTTGATGTGTCACCTCGGATGAAAATTTATGCAGTGTCTTCGGCAATTTATTTGAGACCTGCATCGGTGGTGTTTGACATGGGTAGAACATGGCTGCCGTTGGCTCCGAATTTCTGTTTGTTTTGCAGTCTGTTTCTGTATGGTGTCCAACATGAAAGTAAAAAGGTCTGCAACTAATGAGAACTTCCATTTGATATCATTCTGGAGATGGTTTGGAAAGTTAACTAGGCTCTCATGATGTGTACACAGTGCAAGGCTTTATTAGGATTGTCAGTAATTTACTTGCCAGACAGCCTCTAGGCTAAAGCCATTGGATACTATGTGTCAATATATTACATACGTTTTGTCACAATGGTCATGGTTGCCATGGTGATAGGCTTGGTTGTCATAGTGATTGGTTTTGTTGTTATTGTAACTGCACCATTTTAATTCACCATGCAATATCGGCTTCTGCATGCTAATTGCCTTCTACCATATCAAAAGAAAAATTAAATACAATATTTTTCCACAACTTTTATGAAGTTCTTGCTTCTGTTAATGGAAACTTATGGGCAATTTACCAAATATTTAGGAGTTCTTTTTTTACGATAATTGTACAAAGATGGTTTCATTATATTTTCTGTTATTCTAAATAGGATAATGGAATGTCCTATCATAAACATTGAAAACACAATTATTGTGTCGCCATGATACCATAGAGCATTATTAATCAGAAGCCACATATAAATTATCATGTTCATTGATACTCATTTTGCTCCATTATTGTTGAATCTATTAAACAGGGATGAAAATTAACACTAGCCCGGGCCCCACTACCTCGGGCCATTTCTCCCGATGCTAATAATACATGTATCTTGTAAAAATTCCATGTTTTTGTAAAAACAAGATATCTGTAGTACGTATCACCATTATTACGGTAAGCTAAGTTTTCATCCCTGTTATCCTTCAGAGCGCCAATCACGAGTTTCCATCCCTGTTAAATTCCATTTACTTGAAGGTAATTATTTTGCATGCAAGAATTAACTCTGGGGAAAGTATTATCAATTTGACACGGTAGTTGATGTCCCACTGCTATGATACATCCGGTGTCACAAAGTTCGTTAAATGTCAGCCTGGCATCAAGTCGTCGTCCACGGGCCCCCTTGAGCGCTGCACATCCAGAGATTATGTCAAATTACAGAAAAAATAATGTATGAATGTCTACATGTCATCATAAATTTATATTAAAACATGACCTATTGCAGAAAGTGAAGCAGAAGAAATGCGTACAACCGTCATGGGTGTGCTTTATGTGTCTCTCGAGAAACACTTAGATAAATAGATTGATTACCTCCAATATAATTGAATGTTTACGATGTTATCCAACAAATATAACCTTTTGATTTAAGAGAACATTTCGTAGAGGCATTTGTGACCATTTGTTACATTTTTCATCATAGGTTATCTAGTTTATTATCTTAATTTTTAATTGGTTTTTATGTTATTATTGGATGAACACTGCGAAGCACGCAGGATGGAATTTTGTTAGTATAAATGATGCATGTCTTGTAACAATTTTGATACTTTATATTGTACATTTGTGATATTAAGATAAGATTGAATGTCATATTTGTCATTGAATATTTTATAATTAAATGTTTTATATTTTTATTGGTTATATGAATATTTAGTTTGAAATATTTGATAACATGAAATTTTTAGGGCAGATGGAAGTTTGCAACACAATTTCACTCAATTTTGTTGTTTATTGCAGGCTCAAGACGAAATGGCACGGGCGGTCAGCCGCAGAAAAGTGAATCGGGAGGAACGGATTCCGAAGTGACTTCAGACGAGGAAGGTGAGGATGATGACCCGATGAACGGATCCGTTTCCGAAGACCCGACCTCGCCCCAGACCCTCCCCGATGCAGACCCTCCCGAGGAGGACCCGGCAGACATCGACCAAGAGGAGCGTAGTGACACGCCGTCAAGTATGACACGAGCGGACATGACGTCGACACCGACCAACACCGACACGTCGGACGCCAGACCAGCCTACCTTACCAAAACTCCCGACAGTCCCAACACAACAACTCCCTCTGTGATCGTATCCATGGCATCTTTTGTGTCAAAGACTGATAAGAACTCGAAAACAACCAAAGATACATCGTCAAAATCCTTCACCAAATCCAACGTCGCTTCGTTCCTGGAACAGGACACCGACAAGCCTCTGGACCTGTCCACAAAGATGCACAAGGAACCGAGGGTCAAGATTTCGAACGGCCACTCCGCTTTACCGTTGCAGGGATTTCCGTCGAGTCTTCAGAGCCTGCAGCAGCGGTTCGGAGGAGACTTCCCCATCGAGCCTCCGCGAAGACCCAGCAGCAGCATCCCCCTGCAGTCCACCATCACGCAGGGCAAGCCTCTCCTCAGATCTCCGCTCATAGTTCCTTCCCCAAACCACTCCAAACACTCTCCCACTCTCGACAGCAACCACAAATCCCGACCGTCTCCCAAGTCTGAGAAAGGAGACGGCCACGGGGCGCCTCCGACGAAGAAGTCGCTGGGACCCCAGCGCAGCAGCGAGATGGAGATTCCCGAGGCCGGGGACAAGAACAACAAGTACACCATGCACACGTGCTCCTGTCAGAAGATGTACGCCACTCTGTATGCGCTCAGCATGCACCTGCAGGAGACCGGTCACGTACCCGGGACTCCCAAAGCCGCCAGCCTCATGGACTACCCGAAGCTGGTGCGCGGCCAGGACATGTGGCTGAACCAGGAGTCCGAGCAGACGCGCAGGATCCTGCGGTGCATGCAGTGCGGCGAGTCATTCAAGTCGTTGCCGATGCTGACAGTCCACATGATGAAGACCCAGCACTACACCAAGATCGTGAGTTCCGACCACGGACGCCGGTCGCACAAGTGTTCGGCATACTGCGACAAGGAGCTGGATCGAGAGTGCATCTTCAAGTGTAAAGTGTGTCACGATACCTTCACGGACATGGAAGGACTCGCCAACCACATGATACTGTCAGGGCATCACAAGAGGCAGGCGCTGCGTACGCAGAACTACCCCGACCTGGGGATGCGTGCGCGGAGGAAGCGTTACTATAGCGATGACAGTAACTCGTGCGCGACCCCGACTGTGGCTTCTCTGTTGGAGTACAAGAGGAAGTGCATATCTCACGGTTCCAATGGCTTCAGTCCTCCCTCAGAGGTGTCCAGCCTTGGCATTGACAGTTCAATATCCTGTGAAAATTGTGGACATAAAATAGAAATGCATAACTTTGTCGAGCATGTTCGATTGTGTCTGAGACAGAAAGCTGATGTGATCGGTGCTCTCAAGCACAAACTAGCATTAGAAGAGAGTTCGAAGCATCATAAATTCAGATGTTTATCCCCGTCGAGTAAGAACCATGATATTAGCAAGAAACATTTAGAAATTCTCACGTCTTATAATAAGTGTTCCCCATCCCCGCCTCAGTTTCAGTCTAGCAGCCCGGCTATGAGCGACGCCAAGAAGTGTGACTTGGAACCAGATGTACCGCAAGAAGGCCTAAACAAGCATCCTCCACTCAGCCCCAAAGAGGAGGCAACAAAGCATAAGGCGAACACAAGTGAAAGCCACGACCGCAATCACGAACGGACACCCGAATCGCCGTCGGATAAATTGCCTCGAATCAAGAGAGAAGTTGATGATGATGCCCCTCAGGACAAGCTGCGGTCGCCTTGTTCAATCAAACAGGAGAGGAGTCCGTCGGCGTCGCCATCAAGGATATCGGCGTCGAGAACATCACCAGCAAGGATGTCGACATCAAGGACATCGGCAGATGCTGCTTCTCAAGAAGGTTCTTCTCCTCACAGAGTCGCTGACCCTCAATCCAGCGACGATAAAGATCTGGGCGAGCTCCATCCTAACTTGGACATTATCGACCCAAACTGTAGCGAAACCAGCGGGAAGGGATCGTCCGCTCTCAAGGACATGGAGTCCTTCATTCAGAGAAGCTTCACTTCCAAGTTTGACCACCAGCGAAGCAAGATGAGCCATATCATGAATCCACTGCACAAATCCACTCTGCCTCTGCCAGGCAGCTCTCCAGTGAAGGGCGACTCGGTTTTCAACTATTTCGGAAAACTGCGGAAATTCTTCAACTCTTTTCAGCCTTTTGACCACAGCTTATCTCCAAAGAAGCCACTGCCTGCCTCCAGCACAGCCAAACATCTCGAGAAATCGCCAAAGGAAATCGAAAAAAGAAGAAGCCAAACGAATGAAAAGAACTCTACAAAAGATACCAAAGAATTGGAAAAAATGGAAACTCCAAAGAAGGAATCCAACAATTGCGATTCAGTCAAGTCCCCGGTCGACGGGGAAATGGACAACGACGATGACGACAATGATGATTCTGATGAGCCCCTTGTGAATAAGTACCTGAATGTGGAGGAAGGCGAATCCTCATCCAATAAGAGCGGGTCCGCTCTGGACTCTCTCAGCAGCTTCGTGTACGGCCAGCCGATGACGAGCGAGCATCCATTGGACAGTCTGCAGAGGCTACTGACGAGAACCGACATTCCCAAGATCCTCCAACAGCATATGGACCCGGTGTCGTGTCATCCTCTCATGTTGCCTTCAGACCTGGCTCTGCCACTCAACCTGTCCTTAAAGCAGTCGAGATCTGAGGACGAGGAGGACGATGACGAGCAGGGAGAGGACCTGGCAGGGAGGGACGGGGGCGGCGGAGGCGGCAGCCCGGTGTTCGGTTGTGACGGGGAACTCGTCGAATACAAGTGCGCCGCGTGCAGTCGACAGTTCGCTTCCAAAGGATCATACCGGTATCACCTCAGTCGCTGTCATCTGTCGAGTGTCAAGAAGTATGGAATCAAGGAAGCCTTCAACATGAGTCCATACGTATATCTACCTCTGGATCACACTGCCAAGTTCACTAAGTACTATGAAATGGCTCACGAGCTGGCAAACAAAGGGAAGTAACCCTTGCAAAGGGAGGCAACTGTGCGTGCTTGAAAAATCTGTGATGGTCTTTAGAGGTAGAGGACTGCAGGTGTGCTTGTCATCTTCTGGGATGTATGGAACAGCTATGGGTTATTTTGAATAACCTAAATGTTTGAAGACGATGTTGTTATTGGATGGTATATGATACATATATGGTGATACTTGTAGGTGTTTAGAGATTTACTGATCTGAATGTGTTCAAAAAGTGTTTCTGGTCACAAGTTCACAGGAATAGAATATGACCAAAGTTGAATGGCTGCTACCAAACTGCATTTTCCCGTACAAATACTACACAGCATTTTAATGATCATCAAGATATCCTCGTAGCTTCTTGTAGATGCCTTTTAAGTGCTATAGTTTTATACATGTATACACATGCTTTTCTTAATCCACTTTGTTACTATGGTTACATATGCAAATTAGATATTTGTTAAATGATTTATTTTGTTAAATGTAAAATGCTTTTTTTGGGTAGAAAATTGTAAATTTGTTTCATGTTGTAATTCAAAATTACAGTGTTCAAAGGTTTAAATGTTCAGTGAATGGTATATTTGCTTGATCAACCATTTACTACATTGAGCTTATATGCAGTATCGTTGCTCTGGCATTTGTTATTGTACTAAGCATCGTTTCAGAAAGCTCTCTTATCTACTATTAGATCATAGCACTCTTGTAGTGATATCCAATACATTGCGATCAGGAGCGTATGAAGACGCTGGGTGATCTCATAGTGGTTAAGAGAGCTTTGTCAAACACTACCCTCAGTCCTTTTACATTTCTTTATTTTGGAACCAAATTTAGTAATCACAAACAAAGTTCTCGATATTTTCTAAATAATCATGTAATTCACTTTTGTTTGATGTAGATGTATTATTATTGAATTTTTATTAGAGTTTAAAACAAAATAGCATAATTTAATTTTTGATTGAGGCTTATTTTCTAGTCCAGCATAATAATAATTAGGTTTATCAGACAAAACTTTGTTTTCCATTGTAACCATGGCAACATGATTTAGTCCAATTTTTTTAGATCGCTAGTGTTTCACAGCATTTCATTCAAGTTGATAATTCTTTTTGTTTGTTTTTTTGTAGGTTAATGAATTGCATAATGATCACAATAGTGCTAATAATGAGTGAAAATTCCATCTAGAATAATTCATTTTTCAATTTATCTGGTTTTCTTTTGTAATATTGAGAGTTAAATAAAATATGAAAATATTTGGATTATTACTGATATATTTATTTAAACAGAAATCCTATGAATCTCGTTTACACATTCTAGCTTTAAGATTTATTGCAGTGCTTCTCTCCATCTGACCTTTTGTTTACATTTTATTTTTATCTATTGATTTTAGATAATTATATATGAAATTCCATTTTTATCGTATGTCCCAAATATCTGAAACTAAAAACAAGAAATAAATCAAGATTATTGAATGTGTATACTTAAACTTAAGTGTATGTTAAGTTATGCTTTTGTTAGATTCAAAGTTGATATTACACATGTTGTGGTAAATATTCTTTTCCCATAAGTTTGTTCCTAACCTGCAGCATAATAGACTGTGTTATAACTAAGCATATCATATTTTACCTCATCAATCTGCAACTTCAGGTCGTCACAGATGGGCGAAAGATTCCTGCAGTGACGTTAAACTCAGCAATCACTCACTTTCACTTTAGTTAATGATATTGTCTACACTTTTCCAAATGAAATGACAAGAACATTTTATATAAGATGTCGTCGCCTATGGGTGAGATATTCCCGCTGCGACGTAAAGCGTTACTTCAATCAATCAATCGTATAAGACACTGAGTAATACGCCTTTAATTTTCCAGGAAACAATTTAAATTCAAGCTAAGACAGTAATATTAATAAGGAAAAACTTTTTAACCCTCTCCCTGCTGGATTAGGTAAGTGCTCTTTAGGGCATCTGCTGTTGCCTTTAGCATGAAGAGAGTTAAAAACAAAGAAAGAAACAACTTGTAGCTATTGAAGAGACTTGGAATGTAAAGATTTGATGTTGGTATCGATAATAAACCAAAGCTGTTTTCTATCTGTATTTAATTTATATGCATGTTTTACTTTTGTACCACGTTTTCTTTGTGATAATTTCATCTTGGTGCAAACTTGAAATTTGAGAAATCCTATTATGTCCATAGACACAAGGTATAATTCCATATATTGCAATTACACTTATTGTGCACATTACACAAACGTGTAGCCTCCGATTTGCTTTATATTTGGAAGACTTTTAATCAATTGTATATACACATTTAACCTTTATTCCCAATATATGAAATCCATTATATTAGGTTGTTGATGTTACTGAAATGATTGTCCATTGTTCGTTTCTTTTTTAAGCTGAGATTGTTGATGTTCAACATGTATATAGGTGAACAGCTTTAAAGTGCAAAAAGAGATCTTTAAATCTTTCTTTTTTTATGTTGTAAAAAGATATCATGCAAACATTCTTTCATTATCCTTTAGTACAGTTACTATTTAAAAAAATGTATATACTGAAGATCAAAAGAAACAATATTATTTGTTAATTCCGTTTCAAAATGTCAAAATATAAACTCAATAATAATAATAATAATAATAATAATAATAATAATAATAAATAGGAATTTATACCAGTTAAATCAACATAACTTCTGAGCATCAAATTCCAAAATTTAATATATTTTACCACCATTAGTACATTGTTCATTTTAAAATGTGTTACACTTTCTTTTGATCTTCAGTATATAGTCAGGTATAGTTATTTTTCAGATCCCTGGATTTCTGTCTGTTGTAATATGTGTAAGATTGTTCCCATGCGTTAATTACCATGGATGGTTTTATCTATACTAATCAAAATTAATTAGGACCAGGAGCCCTTTGGGTATATCAATATAGCTATATTTAATTTTAACAACGAAGAATTTCCTAATATCTAAAGGATACAGGTATTCAAGAACTTGCAGACACATATACAGTGCACCCTCGATATAACATGGTCTGATGCACCGCAAATTCAGATATAATGCGGGGGTCAGACGTGGATCCCATTTTTATTTTCTTTATTTCTCTGTAATATCGTATAAGGTGGGTACTATAACGCTAGGAGTATATCATGGACCCCAACTCCAGCGTTATATCGAGGGGACACTGTATGAAGAATGGCACCAGGTTCTTCAAGCCAAATTCCAAATTTGATAGAAAATGTCCACACAAAATATCTGCCAGCACTAAATTAATTTTATTGAGTAATTTACATGAACAGACAGGCACCCAGAGAACTCAAATTAATACATCTAGATAAATATATCATAAATACTACCATTTACGTTTCAATCTTATTGGAATTGTCATGTTCTCTCTTGCAAGATTGTTTAGTTAAAAACTGATGAATGACAATATAATTGTTATTCATTTATACACGTAGTTTACAATGATGGTATATAATTACTGTAATTAATGGGGTGGAAGTGTTAATTAAGTTACGATAACAAATCTTTTACTAATGAATTCACAGTCGAAGATGTATGGATATTTACGGCATAATGTCGAGTTGAGTAGTAAGAAAGATGACAAGAAAAAGCATCCTCTCTGATGAAGCACGACGGATGTGAAAATAACGCGATGGATTCCCTTCGCGTGACGACAGTACTGTAGTTGTAGATTGATCTTGTCCACATTCCCCCGTACCTCGAGTATTACAAGTGCTATAACATTGTACATAATATGGAAACCTATTTGTTTTATTTGTTTTGTGTTGACACAAACTTGTTGCTATGCTACTAAAAAATGACCAATAGTTTTAGACTGAAATATTTCTCCGATTATTTATCAGTATTACGTTAACGATGCCAACAACAGCCCATGTTCTGTTACCATGCTTCCTATTCAAATGCTGCTGTATTGGCGCCAGGTTTATGAAGAAATTATTGAATTACTAATATTCATCTCCCATTGAAAACTGAATTCAATGAAAAGTGAAACATTCGTACGACTACACTCAACATAGGAGTCATTCTGAATAGTGAGTCACAGTAAATGTAAATTCTGCATCGTTCTCCTAACATCGGCTTCATTCTGGCATAGATATGGGTATCCTTTCACGAAGCTCTCTTATCCACTAAGAGACCATCGCGCTCTCTTTGCCGATAGCTAGTGCACTGCTAAGAGAGACCTATGGTCTCTTAGTGGATAAGATTTTTTTGAAAGAACACCCAGTTTCATTAAACATAGAATCTGAACTATCATGTATGACAAACACTGCAGGGCCTGAGATTATGAAACTTTCCGAGTACGATTTCATACTCAACTCAGAATTTTGTTCATAAAACGTCATGTGATGTCGTAGCCTGAGTACATTGTTGAGCCTCATCTACGACGTCACATGAAGTTTTATGAACAAAACTCTGGGTTGAGCATGAAATCGTACGCAAGAGAATTTCGTAATCTCGGGGCCAGATTCTAAGGTGAATGATGGCGAATTTACATTATCAGTCACTTGCTATGTAGAATGGGGCAGATTCTATGTAGTGTAGTCATATGAATATGTTATGCTTCTGATGTCAATTTTCATTGGGGGTGCTGATAATGTATAACTATAATTGCTTTGTGAAACTGGATCCATGCCTGGCAGATATCAATCTATATCCACCTACCAAAAATCATAAGAATATATCCATAACGTTTAAGGTTTGATTTTCATGTATGTATTTGGCATATTATGCAGTTGAAGCTTGTTTTATTTTGTGCATATCACCAATTTGTATTCTTTCGAATTTTTGTTTGTTAAAGATTTGAAATGGGTGTCTTATTCAATGTTTCACTTTCTTGTTAAAAGATATCCATTTGCAAAATTTCATTACGTTCATAAATAATCATGTTTTAAAAAGCCTTCCTTGAGGAGATTGCTCATTATCAATATTAGATCTGCAAGATATTGCAATTTAAGGCATATTATCAGCTTTCTTGTTACAGTGATTGTAGATTGTGTTGATAGCTGCTGATTTCTGTACATTGTCTATCCATGATGACCGACCGATCGTGTCGCCTCACCACAGCTTTAGTCAGGTATTCTTGCCGACTTTCCTCTTACCACCAAATTATCATGTTATTCTTTTATTTCAAAGCAAATTAAATATATTTATACCTTCACCTTTGTGCTTGTCTGTTGTTCGATTGGCGAGAAACCAAGTTTTTTTTTGCGTGAGAAAGGGGTGCGTACTATACATGGTAGCATACTATACAAGGGAAATTTACTTTTCTAAAAGTGGCTGGCTGAACAATTTCGTATGAAAATAGCAGGAAATTGATTTGCGCATGCGTGCAGTCCATTCCATTGCCTTGTTTGTCAAACACTTGTCACATGGCTAATTAGGTTGTAACCAACTTTAGGCATTGCTGTATACTGATTGGCTGAAAAGTTCTCGTATATTGCTATGCCAACAGCTCATGATAAATTAATTGGTACCAGGAAATAACAACAGGATACAGGAAATATCTTGTCAACAACAGATTTAATCCGCCGTAAACAACAACAAGGATGCATAAACATGCAGCATAATGAATGTGACGATGTGTTAATAAATAGATGTTATATAATATATCCTCAGAATGTGTCAAAAACAACGCCATTGTTCAATACTTCTTGTTCATAGCTGCAACATATTCAATTGGAACAAATTTAGGGATGAAAAGTAATGCCCACCAGTAAACATGATGTTCATGCCCATAGATTGCATCGTGATGAATGTCTGTGGGCGATGCAACTAGTGAGAAGATAACGACGACATTTAATGTCGTAAATCTAATCTAATATGTACATTGATCAATATTTACCAATTGCATGTGAAATATACAAACATGAAAACTGATGCCGTTGGAATGAACAGAAATATTGGTCAAACATACCTATATACAGCAAATGTAAATCCATAAAACATAAGAAATCATCTTCATACCAACAAACATTTCAGTCCAACAAATTTTACAATGGACCATGAACAGATCTTTACACGCATATGTTGAAAAGTACAACTGTGCAATTACCAAAAAAACTAATACTTTATCTGAAATTTTATCCAATATTGCATGTCCTTGATGTTTTGTTTATATACAATCTCAAGGTAAATGCAAATCACACTGAATGAACAATATATTGGTATCCTGAGATCGTGGGAGATAGCCATAAAATGCCCTATTTTCAGGAACAAAATGCTAAGAAAATGTCTTTCGATGGTGTCCATGTGTGTGAGACTGCTGCCACTCGAGGTTGATGATCTTGGAAAGGTCAATGACACCCACCGCTACAATGACCTTGTGACCTTTAACCTTCTTTCCTTAGCATCCAACCAGTTTTCATTATTCCATCAGGAAGGTTTAACAGTTCAAGAACACTTTTTCAACAGTAATACTGATAAATAAATAAATTGACCGAAATGTCAAGGTTGTCCAAGGGAGATAATTGGCAGCTGTTACTGCTGGAAGAGGTCGACAACCTCCGACAGGTCAAGGCCGCCGTCCTCGTCTGCCGTGGTTGGCGTGGCGGAGGTGATGGTGATGGTGGAGGTCGACGGGACGAAGGTGTGAGGGAGGTTCATGGACTGCACCATGTCGATGTGGTGCGCGCGCTTGATGTGTGTCTTGAGGTTACCCTTCTGGGTGAAGGACAGACAGCAGTAGTTGCATTGGTGCGGCCTCTCCCCGCTGTGCTTCTTCAGGTGCACCTGCAGTGCGTTCTTCTGGTTGAAGGCCTTCTCGCACAGGCTGCATACAAATGGCCGCTCGCCTGTAGGAAACAGAAGTAATAATGATGATAGAGCTTTGATTCATAATGTGCAAAATTCCACACAAAGCATTGAGAGCGTGCACACCAATGGATTAGTGTGTATATGCTTTCCCTTCTCATCTGCCTGGGGAGTATACATAGAATCTTAAGAGCTATACAGAGAGATTGTGACTGAAGATGTAAATATTGCATCATTCACCTAGATTAGCTTCATTCACCTTATATCAGCTTCATTAAAACATACAATCTGCTATTATAATGATGGAGACACAGGACGACGACTCACCGGTGTGTATGCGGACATGCCTCATGAGCTGGCTGGGTTTCTGGAAGGCCTTGTTGCACACGTCACAGCGGTGGGGCGTGGGTTTGGCCTTCTTCTGTATGGACGCCGGGTCGTGGGTCGACAGGTGCTCCTTTAGGTGGCTGGACCGCTTGAACGCCTTGTTACACACCTGTACACATTTCAACAAGTTATATTATCCATACATTTAACATTAGGACCATATGTAAATGAAAAACTTACAATTGCCTTAATTAACTCTTGCCATGCTGGAGGCAACTGGAGATGCATTAGAGCAGTGCCTGTGCCTAATCCAGCAGAGAAAATACTTGATGTGTGGCCGTGGATAAATCAATGGCTAAAACAGGCATGGCAATTTTCTGTGGATCCACGAACCCAACATAACAACTTCCCTTCCACTGTACAGATAGTGCACGCTATTGTAATCATGTCAGAAAGTTAACTACTGAGGACATTGATTCCCCTGGGGGCGGATTCGAACTTGGGACTTTTACAACCTACCACTGCACTACCATCCACCCCTCCATAAGTTTGAAAGTGCTAGCAACAGTTGCACATATCTTACCGGACACACGTGTATCCTTTGAGGAGTGTATTTCTCGCCATCATGTATCGGCAGCGCTTGCGGGAAATCGAGATCGTCATCGTCATGAATGATCGTGGAGTTGTGTTCTTCCAGAACGCTGTCATTGTCGTCGTTTTCATCGTAGTCTTCATCATCGTCGTCGTCGTCATTAATGACGCCGTCATCACTGTCGTGCCCGTCGCTCAGCAACGCCTCGCCAGGCTCGATAACGATGTGAGACACTTCACCAGGCGATACGTGGGAAATTTGTGACACCTACAACAAAAACAAATGATTTTTTCGTATATATTTATGATTAGCAAAACCTAACTAATTGTCAATGTTCATTATGATTTTAAAACCGATTCTTTGAAGCTGTCATAAAATATAATAAGATAAATATTTTTTACAAAATAATTAAATTTATACAAAAGGAAAAAGGAAAAGGTATGTTTCTTTACAAAAATTACAAAGTGTCACAACCAAACTTGCAGAAAGCCATTTGCTACAATTATAAACTGCACAACATATCTATGACAGGTATTACATAGCTACTGTAGTGTTATTGTTTTTAGGGTAATTAATAATCTCTCCCATATTTTTCAATGTCGGTCAGATGACCTGATCAAAAGTGTCGCTGTATCATACCTGTGGATCCATAGGATCTGCCACAACAAAGGTGAGTTCTGGCCGAGCCTGCAGGGTTATGTTGGACTGCTGCAGTCCCACAGTCTCCACCTGACTGACCGCCACGCTGGACATGGGCTGGACAATCACGTTGGGATTGACCGCTCCTCCGTCCTGCATCGACACTACAGGCTGCATCTGGATGCCCTGGAGCATGCTGGGGTCGTGGACAGTCTGCGCAATGATGGTGTCGGCCGACACGGCCTGCGTCATCATGTCGCCCTGCACCGTCGTCATCATCCCGGGGTCGCCGTGCACCGTCTGAGTGATGATGCCGTTGGGGTCCTGGGTCTGCACCTGCTGGGTGAGCACGTTGGGGTTGATGGTGATGTTGATGTTGCCTTGTTGCTGGAGCTGCTGCAGGAGGCTGGCGTCGATCTGCACGGTCTGCGACAGGATGCTGGGGTCGAGACCCGCCACCTGGATGCCCTGGCCCAGGTTGGAGGTGAAGTGCAGCTGGATGCCCTCCAGACCCTGTAGCACCTGGGTGGCCAGTTGACTCTCGTTCAGCGACGACGCCAGGCCCTCGGGGACCGTCAGCGTGATGGGCATGATGCTCTGTGTCTGCAGCATGGCGGGGTCCACGTTGACCACCTGACCTTGCGCCGCCTGCTGCGGGCCCGTCGCCTGGACGACCATGTCGCCCGCCGTCACCATCACGGGGAAGTTCTGGACAATCTGAGCCGAGCTGGTGTCCGTGTTCCGCGGGCTCGCCTTCCTCCTCTTCGGGACGTCCTGTTTGAAGTGAGACAGGATGTGGCTCTTCCGATGTCCTGATGTCCTGAAGCGCCCGGGACAGTGAGGACATTTGAAGGGCTTGGCGCCCGTGTGGAGACGCATGTGAACCTTCAAGCTGCCCTTTGTTGAGAATAAAGAGGTGCACACATGACATTTGAACCGCTTGTCTCCTGAAAAGACAACAATATTGTCAGAAACATCCAGCTGGCATCGCAATAGATATTCATAGAATGCAATATCTTTCTTCAAATTAGGTGTATCAGAATCATACTTGTGTTTCTGATAGCCCGTCCGACCCTATTAAAGCATACAACCCTAACATTTTTTCAAGAATTATTATTATTTTATAATATGATGTCGACCCTCGACCGTCGTCTTGGAACAAAATCTTACTTGCTCCACTGTTTATTTAATCAGAGATAGGAATGAATAGCAATAGAAAGTCATCCTAGAGATCGCGATACTGACCCTGGTGAGGAGCATGTGTCTTCATGTGACTGTCCAGCGTCGACTTGACCGTGAAGCTGCGTCCGCATTGGTCACAGTTGTATGGTTTCTCGCCGGTGTGGATCCGGATATGTCGCATCAGGTCGCTGGGCTTCTTGAAGCTCTTGGGGCAGTGGTTGCACTGATGGTGGTATTTGGGATGACGCAGCATGTGGGAAATCTTCTCCTGGAACACAAATTAGTCTGGAGTAAGGAACAGATTAGAGCACAGAGACATTAATATACATGTCATATGGTGTCAAATAGTTGGGACGTTCCTGTCTGGTCTGTTCTGTCTGTAACAGGAACGGCTTGTACACATCTCGCACAAGCACGATAGCAGCAGAGTGCCCGTAGATGTGTCACATCCCTGTACTATACCTGTTCTGTCTGTACACATCGCTAGCCATCTTTGCACCCCAGGGGTACTTATTCAGCCCTGGCACACATCTAAAGAGAAACTTGCGCAAACTGTCTATGGGAACTATGAACAGAACATCTATTTCATTGATAGAATTTTACGGTGAATTCATTGCGAGAAATATTTCATTAGTTGGCTATTGGCGCAAGTTTTCCCCTAGATGTGTGCCTGGGTGTACAGCATGAAGAGTGAGTGGAATAAGTGCCTCTGTGGTGTGAGGATGATTGCTAGCAAGAGCTGACAGCACAGGTTACGGACAGTGTGCAGTTTCATTCCTTTGATAAAACAGTGCATCTGGAGTACCCCGCACACTGTACTGTCCCTGGGATAGAAATAAAGTGCAGTATGGTCAATGTCTGTCTGTCCATGTGTTAGCTAAGTGGACGTCATTCCCTGTGGAGGACGAGACAAACTCCTGGCCGGAGACTTCCGCTCACCTCGCTGACCCGGTCCTTCTCTCCGGCCGACTCGAGGAGGATTCTCTCCGATACGGTCAACTCCTCGTTCTTCGACAGCTGTTCCGTGTCGTCGTCCGTCACGGAAATGCTGACCTTGGCACGTCGCGGCACCGGAGCTTGGTTCTCCACGTCCCCATCGTCTTCTTCGACCACTGAAATACGACGATGCACGGTTAACATGGATACAGACAGTACGCATTGGGTTCTAAATAAGGTGCAGTTGCCACTTGTTGTTATATATCTCAGGTCATAGAGATCTGACAGAATGATCGTTGTACAAAGAGCAAGTTCATACATGAATTATAGAGCTACATATATAGACTATTATTAGTATCATAAAGATCCCGATCATAGGAAATTTCATTTTATTGATATAATAGTCACGCAGAAAATTTGACCATCTATGAACAATACAGCATGTAAATTTATGTACTTCTTTGGCAACCAGGACACTATAAATACATCCACATTACGAAAGTCGTGATGGTCCTAACTTCCATGCTAAAACTCAATAGTTGTCACTCTATAGCTCCTACATATAAAGACAAAACTGAAGGAAGACCACATTATTCCATCTAAATATTGAAGGATATGATTCAGACGGAGTTTGAGGAAGACGTGATCATTCCGACTAAACTGAATGAAGAAAGGCACATTCTGACTAAACAGAATGAAGACAGGCACATTCCGACTAAACTGAATGAAGACAGGCACATTCCGACTAAACTGAATGAAGACAGGCGTATTCTGACTAAACTGAATGAAGACAGGCGTATTCCGACTAAACTGAATGAAGACAGGTGAGTGAGTGATTATGGAGTTTAACGTCGCTGCGGGAATCTTTCACCCATTTGCGACTCACAGGTGTATTCTGACTAAACTGAATGAATACAGGCGTATTCGGACTGCAGCTCACCTTCTGTCTGCGCTGTGGTTCCTGCTCCTTCCCGGTGCACCCTCATGTGCCTCTTGCAGTGGACGGCGGTGCGGAATGAGTCGGGACAGAACGGACACTTAAAGGGCCGTATGCTGGTGTGTATCATCATGTGACGTGTCAGCGAGCCGTTGGTGGTGAACATGGCATGGCACTCGTGACACTTGAAGTCCTTGATACCCAGGTGTGTCTTCATGTGAGCCTTGAGAACCCCCGTCGACACGAACATCCGGTTACACTCCATGCACTTGTACGGCTTCTCTCCTAAAGTGGAACAGTTTGGATAATGTAACCAGACCTGATTACCCATAAAATGCTTTCGGTGTAATCTGGTGTATAAAAGTGTGATGGTAAACAGGTCTGTGTTACTAACATTTGGACAATGTCATGGATTCTACATGAGAACAGCTTGTAAGCTTATGGCAGGATGAAACCAGCAACATATGTAGAGCTTAATGTTGCAGTAAACCTGCAAGCACCGGCTGGTACTTACAGACCAAGGGGAGCAGGATGTACATGGTTACTAACATTCAGAACATTTCTTGGGCTCTACTTGTGAAGTTGTTTTACCTCAATCAAGTTTACCTCAATCAAGTTTTAACACATTATACATATAAACTACACTGTATGATCACTGGCTAAATACATGTACTATCAAAACGAAAAGAATAGGGTGTGCATCCAGTGCAAATAAATGGACACCTGGACAAATAAATCAACAGATTTTCGTAGATTCGTGGAAAATTGCCATACCTTTTATTGTAGTACTATTGGTTGTAATTCCCTTATAATTAAATCAAGCATCATCCTACATAAGACTGCAGATTGTAAAGACTTAACACAAGCAAAGGAAGGAATTTCACAGCACAACGCACTTTTCATATAGACATCCCCACTTGTATTCTCAAAAAGAAAGACAAAATTACAAACCTGTGTGAGACCGGACATGCTGTTTGAGGTGGCTGGATTTCTTGAAAGGCTTATCACAGTAGTCGCAGACATAGACCCGCTTGCCGTCGGCAGTGTCGTCGTGTCCGAGAAGCACCTCCCCTCCAGCATCGCCGTCCACATCACCATCGGCATCCTCAATGTCGGCATCATCCATGTCGTCTTCAGGCTGATCGTCCACACCACTGTAACACAGCAGTACAGAAAACATACAGCACATACTTCCATTTTCAAACCATGCCATATTGAATGTAATTAAACGAAACCTTCATTAGCAAGTTTTTAGTGCTACATCTCCGACCAGATGTCACTGGTAGCATGTCACTGGAAATTGCTTCCCGATTTGTATTGCTCTATATGTTGCTGTGGATTTTTGGTTTTAAACCACTTTCAAGATTCTTTCACTCATATGATGGCTTGCATGCATATGTACTGCTATATCTCTGATTAGGCGGCATTGGTAGCACGTCAGAGGAAATTACTTCGTGGTTTACTGTCTCCGTGTTTTGCTGTGTACAACACGTTTTTGTTAATTTTGGTTTAAAAGCCGCCTTCCAAGATTCTTTCACTCATATCATGGCTCACATGCATATGTACTGCTTGTACTAGTCTGGGGCGGAGTACGTACCACATCTCCAGTACCGTCTCTATGTATTACTGTGTACGTTGCCGTTTTTGTTAATATTGGTTTTAAACGCCGCCTTCAAGAATCTCAGGGCTTACATGCTTGTACTAGTCTGGTGCCGAGTACGTACCGCGTCTCCAGTATGTTCTGCATACTGGTGCTGGGCATGGACGTAGAAAGAACGGACGTGGGCGGGATGGCAGAGAACGTGGTGACCTGCTGCTGGACCTCCAGCTGCTCGCCGAGACCGGGGGACTGGATGGTGAACTGCGCCCCCACCTGTCCGGTCAGCTGGCTGTTCAGCGTGTTGGTCACTTGCGTCCCAAGTGGCGTGGTCAGCTGTCCACTCAGCTGACCGCCGATGCCCAGCTGGCTGCCCAGGGACGTCGTCACCGTCTGTCCCAGCTGGCCGAAGTTCTGGAAAGTCTGGCTGAACGTCTGTTGCTGGCCGAATACCTATTTGACAAAATATGACAGATGATCTCTTTGACTTTGTTAACAAAATTATGAACAAAGATGGTTGTGAACATTAGTTTTTGAATACTATAGTAAGACATAGATTATTATACAGAAGATCACAAGGACTCATAGTATTTACAGTGATGGACCTCTCGTATCATAAAATAATTTCTTCCCGCTATTATAAGGAAATCTTATTGTTCGGATTTGTTACAATCTTAAGTTCAAGACCATTTTAACAAAGATATTTTTTAATAGACACAGGAAGGAAATTGTAAGTTTGAATTAATGGCATATCTGTGGGAATTGCGAGGTCTCCTCTGTAAGTAAGTATTGAAATAGAAATAAGGAACCATCCACTTACCTGTTGATTGAGCGTCTGCTGCAGTTGGTGGTCGATGACGGTTCCGGTCAGGTCCTGCAGCGTGGCCTGGTTCAGGACGGAGGACGGGTCCTGCGACATGGACGTGGGTATGACGATCTCCTGTTGCGTGATGGTAGTAGTGTGCCCGATGTCGTCCTGCTGCAGCACTGACAGGTCGGCCGTCGTCTGCGGCTGGTTGAAGTCGTCCGACGTGATGACGGTGTCGGCGACGGACTGGGGCTCGTCCTCTGTGACCACGGTCTGCTCGTCCGTCTGCAGCGCTTGCAACGCCAGCTCGTGTCTGACGAGGAAAACATTACAAGACTCAAACAATTTGATTAGGATTCAGGGATCGACATAGCCTTGTAAATTAGTTAAATTGACGCTGAATAAAATTTTCGAACTAACCCACTTCCATAGGTGGTACTAAATGTTTTTCAACTAGGCATGGCAATAGACAGTTGTGATTTCTGTGGAAAGCAGACATGGGCTGCAGGCCCCATGCCATGTCCAGGGCAAATAAATCAACCCCTGGATAAATAAATTAGCAAATTCCCATGGATCTGCGGATAATTGTCATGCCTGTTCACCAAGTGTCTCAATGTAGGACAGTAACTCACCTGTGGGTCTTCATATGCTTCTTGCAGTTGACAGACGTTTTGAAAGTCTTCTGACAGTACGGGCACATGAAGGGGCGGACCTCGCTGTGAGTGGACATGTGACGCTTCAGACTGCCGTTGGTCGTGAACGTTGTGTCGCAGATCAGACACTTGTACGCCTTAACACCAGAGTGTGTCCGGGAGTGTGCCTTTAAGACACCACTCGACACGAACGACCGGAAGCAGGTGTTGCATCGGTATGGTTTCTCGCCTGAGTCAGGGGAAGGTGGGGAAATAAATTAGTGTTAGCCGATTTATATTGTATAAAGAGAGCCGTCTAATTCTGTACTTACTGTACAATAAATTATTACAAAAACAATGGCTGCTGTATTTTAACTATTAACAGGGAATGCACAGAAAAATATACTACTTTCCTTTGATCTTGTCAACTGTAGATCTAATTAGTGAAAATAACAATAACCCACTGAATGAATGAGTAACGTTTGACATTGCTCTTCACCATTTTCTTTGTTCGCTGTGAGAATATTTCACCAATTATTTGTCATTGAGAGAATATTTCATCATTTATTTTATGACAGATAATAACTATTTTCTTAACAGCTAGCCAGTAGTCGAGTCTGTAAGCCATACCAAAGGCCCACACATACAAGAAAACGAATGCATAAGCCGTGAGTTACCTGTGTGAGATCGTACATGCTGCTTAAGATGGCTGGACTTCTTGAAGCATCGTCGACAGAAGTGACACTTGTACGGGCGGTCTACAGACCCAGACTCCCCTAGATACTGGCTGAACACATTGTTCCTGGGGGGCTGCTGTATCAAGCCTGCAAAAATACAACCAAGACTTCACACATGTTCACCTAGCTCTGGGCCCTTCAGTATGAAACGGTGCACTTCTATGGTATGAATGAATGAAAAGAATGAATTAGTGCTGTACGTCGCAGCGGGAATATCTCACCCATCTTCCATGGTAACCTTAACACTCATTTTCCCAAGGCCACAGGATCTAACTCTGCTTACGGTACTGTTAGAGCCCTTGCCATCAAATTTCCTGCACAGCGAGATCAAAGGGCTATCGTTGGCACCTGTAGGCGATACCGATTCACTGCAAGATGTATAGCTCTACCTACCTACTTATCATATTTTCTCCCTGTCATTGTGACTTCTAGAATCAGTCGCCATGTAGACACAGGGAAAGACAACTAATTCTGCCACTATTCAGGCTAGTAAGTCTTTAAGTAAGTTTTGATCGCTTCAAATTCAAGACATGTTTACCGGTGTCAGTGATGAGGATGGGCTCCTGTAAGGGTATTTCTGGCAGTGACATGTCCTGTCTGGTCCTTCGTATCGACCTTGACCTCGGTCGTCTGTCGGGGTTGTCGCGGAAGTGAGAGTGAACGTGCGACTTTCGGTGAGCTGAGGTGCGGAACTTCTTGTCGCAGTGTGGACATTCAAATGGTTTGGCACCTTTAAATACAAAGAAGGCATGATGAAAACTGTCATAGGCTGACATACGATACGCCCAACTCTATAATACTGTTTAGTTTCCGACTGCTTTCCAGCTAGTCAACTCTATCAAAATGGTATGGCACCTTTAAAATACAAAGTAAATATGAGAGAAACTGTCATAGTTTCTGCCTAATATCCATCTAGTTTCCACCTAATTTCCATCTAGTTTCCACCTACCTGTGTGGAGACGCACGTGCACCTTGAGGCTGCCCTGTGTGGAGAAGAGCTTGCTGCAGACGTTGCACACGTAGTCCTTGATTCCGCTGTGCGTCTTGATGTGCGCCGTCAGCGTGCTCTTGACGGCGAATGCGCGGAAGCACTGCGTGCACTTGTACGGCTTCTCGTGAGTGTGGATACGGATGTGGCGGACCAGGTCGCTGGGCTTCTTGAACTCCTTGGAGCAGTACGTGCACTGATGCCACCGCACTCCGTTCACCTACAAACACAGGGACGGCAATCTGCAGGTCACATGCGCTAGTGAATGAAAACTGGTCATCGTTCCTCGCTCTCGTATCAACTATATACTACCATGGTCTCACATAGAGGAAATGAGAGCTTCAAGAAACGTAACAAATCAAATCAGCAGATTTCTGCGTCTCTGCGAAAGATTGCAATGTTATTCATCCCAGGATCCAGCAACATAATAACTATACCCAGAACAGATCCAGTAATAGACTGTACCCAGTACACGGACGTACCTTGCGTATGACGTGTTTCTTGACGGTGCCCGTGGATGGGTCATGAACGGTGATGGTGGACAGTGAAGGGTTGGTGATGGAGGAGGCCATGGACGTGACCACTGTGGGCCCTTGACCGTCGGTCAGTCCGCTGTTCTCCAGGGCCTGCTGTAAAATGTCTGACGCCCCTCCTGCTGCCAGAGCCGCCTGAAGTAAACACAATGGAGGTCATAGATGATGAGGTCATAGGTGATGAGGTCATAGGTCATGTGTATGAGAAACTCAGATGGCCAAAACTGAAGTCTTGAATGTTCTATGAAAAGATGGCTACAAAACCGGGCACATGGCATGATACGTGATGATCCAAGCTTCGAGTAATGCTTAGACTATTTGCTAAAGGACCCAAGCTTGAGAACATGTTTGAGGACCTGGATCCCGTTCTACAGAACAATTACAGTGCCACGACAGTCATACCACCATGATAACATATAGGAGTTACGACTCTCATAGTGCCGCGATTATTCTGCGGATCGGGATCCGGGTTGTCCTACTCACTACTAATCTACAAAAACAAAAACACCCAATAAAATAGCAATTTGACCATTGCAGACCGACCTGTTCCTGGTCCATGACCTGCTTGTGCCGGGGGTCTGACTCGTGGTCGGAGGTCGCGTCCATGGCGACGGTGGGGTCAGACAGTTCCAGCAACTGCTGGATGACCGTGTCGTTGATGGTCTTCGCCTCCTCCGGACCAATTCGCCGCACCTCCACCTGCGTTGGCAACTCCTGCAAGCACAAAGGTCACAGGTCACAGGTCACATCCACATATCGATTGAAGCCCTACATGTGCAGTAAGTTACGAGTCTTTGTAGTGTTACGTTCGTTCTGTGGAATAGGCTTCAGTTAATTGTCAGATTCATAATCACAACCTAATCATATCATATGGTTTGCATGGAATCTTAAAACTGTCAAAATACTTTTTTAATGTCTGGTGTTTAAACAAGTTAGAAAATATATAACATATTTTATACATTCTTACAATAGATAGCTGCAACTGCAACAGATTGTGGCAATTGTCTTAAACATGGTCCGAGGGCTGAAGTATTAACATATCATAGGCACATTTGCTGCCTTGTAAAAGAGTGGTGATAATGACTCACACATTGGTCCGAGTGAGCTCTGCTAATGTGAGCGTTGAGACTGCCGAGCTTCTTAAACACACAGCTACACTCCTCGCACTCAAACATGGGGCGCGTTCCGTCCTTGGCGATGTTGTGAACCCTCTGTCAAAACAGACAAGTCAGAATGGTCATGGCTTGATAACCATCAACAGGCAAATGCAACAATAAAACACTTTATATCTTTCAAAGTGACTGATTTGTTGCATAATCTTTCACCCATATACAACATTAATTATCAAAGAATGACATTATGTTCATTTAAAGCGCATGGCTCCATGCTAATGCATGTTTGAAGTCATTTTTCTGGTACTGGAACTGGAAGATTTATACAGTACCTGTATATGTGCACGTAGATTTCCTTTCTGAGCAAAGGTCATAGGACAGAATTCACACATGTGTGGCTTCTCCCCCGTGTGTTTGCTGATGTGTATCTGTAGCGCTCCCTTCTGGTTGAACGCCTTGTCACAGATCTTGCACTTGAAAGGACGCTCTCCTAAAACAGCGAAACCAAGCCATAGTCATGAATCTACTACCCACAACGAACACAGATTTAAGTACATATTTAGTAATCTCTACTGGTTCAAAATTGTCTTCACATTCATATCACATAAATCAAGCATTTAGACAGATGTAATCATCTTGTTTTCCATCAATGACAGTTCACTTTTTTTTAGATATAAAAGTGTGTTGTTGTGATTTTGCTTGGTGTTTCCAGCACTGCAGATATTGAATCCTATCACGACTGTATTTGATCACAGATCAACTACCCACACCCACACACTATTACTACTACACCCACACACTATTACTACTACACCCATGACAGTGAGAGCAATGCTGTTACCTGTATGTATTCTCTCATGTCTCTGTAACTGACTTGGTTTCTGGAACGTCTTCGTGCAGTGTTTACACTTGTGATGAAATGTGGATCTGTCGATGTTTCGTTTGTACGTCCGATGAGATAAAGATGCTCTGAAACAAGTAACAAAAAAATTACAGATTATAATACTAATAATAATAACAATAATTATAATAATAAAATTATATGTGTATTTATATCATACCCAACACCATGTACACTATCAAAAATTAGCAATACTAGCAATTATTAAATCTTATTAAAATCAGATCCAACACTTCATATAATATGGACAATCGTTTGATAGATCTGTATAGTGATTGACTGTGATTTTAATGAGATCACTAGTTCTTTGATGCGTAAATGAAGCTGCAAATAATGTTTATCATGTATGAATAACGAATTAATCCTACTTGATTTTGTAATGTTGTTTCATGTGTTCCCTGAGCAAGACAAGCTTGGAAAAGTCCTGGTTGCATTGTCGACATGCGTGACGTCGGTTTCCTTCGTGCTCCTCTCTGTGTTCTTGCATGTGTCTGTCCAACTGGCTCTGATGTCACAAACAAATACATTCAAGATAAGTATATAATAATAGTAATAGTAATAGTAATAGTAATAATAATAATAATAATAATAATAATAATAATAATAATAATAACAGTAACAAGTCTACTCATGTGCCAAATCACCCCTAAGGCATGCAATATAATATATTGACTTAAGATTTTACTGCAGCTTCAAACAGGTAGATTTTAAATGTTTATTAACATCCTCACTGTTAGGAGTGAGTTTATGATGTGAACACTGTGCAGAACCTGGACACTTAACTCGTCGCTGCACTCCGGACACGTAACAGTACAACACTACAATCACTAAACTAATCTGACAATGTCGGTACCTGGACACTGAACTCGTCGCCGCACTCCGGACACATAACAGTACAACACTCTACAATCACTAAACTAATCTGACGAAGTCGGTACCTGGACACTGAATTCGTCGCCGCACTCCGGACACATCAGGTTCTCCTCCTTCTCGTGCATCATGATGTGGGCCTTGAGGCTGGCCACGCGGGAGAACTTCTTGCTGCACTCGGGGCACGTGGGCACCTCGTTCTCCGCCACGTGGGTGGCCTCGTGCAGGATCAGGTTCTCCTGGATGTTGAAGGACAGTGTGCAGTGGGCGCATTGGAACGGCTTGTCCTCGTCGTGCGTCTTCAGGTGGCGTTGGAGCTGGTTCCACTTCTTGAACACCTTGTCGCAGTGGTTGCAGTTGAATGGGCCCTTCAGGTCAAACAAATTTATAATCATGTTGTAGGGAGGTTTCTACTTTGTAGTACAATATGACATGTCTTATATTCCCTTATCACAGCCCACTGGAAAATGGTGGACAGGAAGCTTAATAAGTGTGTATTTATTACTATTTTTTGGCCTCTTTAATTATTATTACATGTATTCATTGTAGCTTTTAATTATTATTATTTATTGTAGATTTTTAAATATTATTATTCAATGTAGCATACAGGCATGGCAACAGACAATATTGAGATTACAGTGAGATTACAGCTGAAAACAAGCCATGACCAACTAAATAAATCAACCACTGAGCATTATAACTAGGAAGGCTGCAAGAGAAGAATATTTCCTTGACCATGACCTGATGCGACCTTGACCTGATGTCAGTATGACCTATCAAACACAACCTTGACCTGCAATGCCACCTCACCTTTCCCACCGGCGGCTTGATGTCGGACTCAACCTCAGTGATGGTGGCGCCGTTAGTGATCTGTGCGATGATGGTGTTGGGCTGTTCCAGAATCACATGCTCCAGGACGCCCTGCTGGATGGCCTGGTACACCTCGATGGTCTGATGCGGCTCCAGGACATGGTTGCCGTCCAGCACTGTGTGCTCGATGAACGTCATGGTGGCGCCTTCTGGCACCCCATCCGTCATCACATGTATAGGAGTGGCATTGGTGATATACTGGGCATAATCTGAAACTGAGAAAGAGACTTTTTTTCTCAAAATATGCTATGTTTTTGCAAGCTATAGGATTTTTAATATCATTATCAAAGTGTGAGTGAGTGAATGTATTGTTTTATGTCACAGCGGGATTCTCTCATCCATACATGACAATTTTCTTTACTAAAGAATTAATGGGGGAAGTGTGATGGTCTTATCTAGATACCTATAGTTTGGACTTCGTAATAAATAAATTAATGTTAATTTCATATACAGTGCTACCTCGAGATAGCATCAATATTATGTTTTGGTCCATGCTATACACACTCACTGCTTATAAGCAATCCATTGAACACATAAAATTGGCTGTAATCTATTTTTTCATTAATATTCGAGAGCAGGCTAAAAATTTGCCTAAACTGAACGTATCTCTTAGATGTAGGTTACAAAAGTGCCTGAAAGAAGATGTAAAGTTTTGAAGGTATTAAATGTGTATCCCAATTTTAATGAAAGTTGCTGTTTTAAAGGCATACAATCACGGTTGATAGACCTAGATAATGACCAAACGAATTTCAGTCTGAGACTATTTACGTT
>JAUTBQ010105417.1:0-15845 GCA_032361185.1 Lepetodrilus ovalis | reverse complement strand
ACAAAACTGCTGGCCCGATGTGAAACTCACTGGCCTGGGGCCTCCGGACCAGCGGTAATTTCGAACACTGTCTAGGAGCCAAATGCCCGAGTTCAAACCCGATGCATTGAGCCCTGCATCAATGTTGGCAACATTCACTATTCTGATAAAATCTTGGTAGGATGCACTGTCTGTATCGTGGCACTGCAGTTACCATCCTTGGTCTGTCAGTACCAGCCGATCCTCATAGATTTACTGCAACATTCAGTACTACGGATGTTTCCTCTTGTCCTAAACTGTTAAGCCTGATATACTTGTAAGTGAAATAATCTTTGAAGCGGCTGGAAACCCTATTCCTATTTAATTTACAAAAAAAAACCCACAGTAATCTCTAACCAATAAAAACCACTAAATAAGCTACATGTGAACTGCAGCATTGAGCTACAACCAGGTGAACGATTTACAGATCCTGTCTGGTAATCATCCACTGTCTGTGGTGAGCTGGATAATTCTCTTTATTCAACATAAAAAACGTAACATTCTTTTGAAATTTAAGAAAATGCATATTTACATAACCTTTTGAATATTAACATGACTTCATGCTCAAGGTTAAACCATCATAAATTATATGGGGATATGTGAAAAATGTTTTGGATGAGCATGAAATTGTACTAGAAAAAAAAAAGGTTTTGTAATCTTGGTGCCTCGTCAAAAAAAACAATTCTATTAAAAGAATAATGAACCTAACAAAAATATCCGATTGAAAACATATTTCCAAATTCATAAATGGAATTTTCAATTCAATTAAATAATAAACAATATATTTATCATCAACATATTTATTGACTTGTTCATGTTTGCATTCATGTTTTCCTTGATATACTATAATAATACCATAATAACGTCATATTCACCATGTTAACTGTCATGTACATATCTGTATGTCTCATGTGTCACTGGTTGTAGCACACAGCTATAACATAGAAACTGTAGGATGCCTGGCTAAGTACATCTCCACTGGGAAGTAAAACTCTATCTTCGCTCAACTAGTTAACATAAAGAGTAGAAAGGAGTTTGTAGAGAGGAGGCAAGGTGGTATTAGTAGCAATAAACAAACACTACTACGTATTAGATTTACAAATAAGAAAGAAAGATTGGAAGCAGGGTGGTATAGTTGTAATGACAACAGATGTTAAAGGTCACAGATCAACTAAGCTTAATCAGGAAATGGTCCAGCTAATAATAAACAATAAAGAAAATAAACAACCCATGTGATATACATTGCTAAGTACTCTGCGTAGAATAATCATGTGACAAAATAAATAGTGTAAATTACTGCTAATATGTCTGCAACTTTAAAAAAGAAATCATGTAAACTCGAACATTAGAAGCAATAGTGACAGTAAATCTCATCGGGGTCATTTACGGCGACGAGTATCCGGGGACATGTAATTGGAGATATAACATTAGCTAATCAAGGTCATATTTAGTGGAAATTGATACGGCATGGTTTGAATATTGAACTATAGTCATTGACAAAAATATTCCATGGAATGCAAAACATAAAAATATCTGTAGACCCTATTTCGTGAATATTATTGCGTGGTTGCTAGTGAGGCTTGCCACGGTTGCTAAGAATGACATCTCTATCGTGACGTTTTCATGTGACATTACAAAGAAAGAGGGTCAGCTGTCAGTCAGTGCATAGTACATTTAGATGTTTGACCAGTTTATATCACCGGATTTTAAATGAATATCGGGTTATATCATGTCCATAAACGATCCCTATTCAAGATATTTTTTTATTACTTCCTGTACTAAAATCAAGACAATGTGTTGATTTTGTTGCAATAATAAAAACAGTATCCATGTCTGACCCTGCAGTTTATCTGAATCCCCTGTGTATTGAAGGACGTTAAATCGAGGGTACACTGTAGAATTGACTATTGCAGAGCAATGTGATTGAAATGTGTCGACAGTAATGTGAGTTTGGGTTTGCTAGGATTCTGCTCATGCTATCATTTTCAAGTTTGGACATCAGTATATGCTATATATACATATAACTATATACATGAATAAATCACAGTATATACAACTCTGTATAGATCTAGTACACATACATAAACACTGTCGCCAGACAGCTGGTGAAGACATCCCCAGTACTCGCATCATCACCAAACATTTACATGTTTACACTCGGTGCACGATTAGAGACTAGACACATGTATATACAACGTTAACATTATTTACCAATGTGTATTAAATATAAACCATGCATTTACATCCATCTTGATTAGATGAGACATATTCTTCAACAGTTGAGACTGATTAGAGTGAAATTTGAGGCATCTCACGTACATATTCAAAACCATTAGTTGTCCAATGTAATTAAAATCATAACTCGTTTCACTCCTTCTAAACATTGTGACATTTTTTTTGCAGACACAAACGATGTCCATATATCTGAGCGTCAGTTGCGGGTCTGATTTTAACGAGATTGTTAGTTGTCTGACATTCAACTTTAAATACAAGTATTCCTGAATGCCACGTCTCATAATGTTGTTGATCATGTGATATTTGAAAGACTTGCCCACGTTGAAGTGCAAGTTTTGATGCACACGTGATTATTATCAATGTTGAACAAAATAATTGTGACATAATATGAAGGAATTCTTGATATTGAAGTTGAACGTGGGAAAACTAAATATCTTCATTGCTTATTTCGTGAGGTCACTGCAGGAATCTTTCAGCACATTACACATTACAAGGGTCTCTCTTGATAATGGACGATTGCTCCCCAGGGGCAGATATACAAAGGTACACATCAGAGACATTCCTTCATTTTTGTACCAAAATTTACAATCATAATAATAATAATAGTGTCCCCTCGATATAACGCTGAATTTTGGGTCCATGACATACTGTACCCCCCACCTTATACCTGCCTTATACGATAGTACAGGTAAATAACAAAAATAAAATGTGATCCACATCTAACCCGCTGTGTATCGAACAGTGGTATATCGAGGGGAGTGAGTGAGTGATTATGGAGTTTAACGTCGCTGCGGGAATCTTTCACCCATTTGCAACGAGGGGACACTGTAATAATAATAATGCAATGTAACAATAAACAAAGATGCAGCCTTACTGGATTTGAAATGGCATGTGCTTCCTTGAATATTACGCATGAGTAGTGTTATCTTTAGGTAGAACATGAAAGAACCGATTCACACCCTTCTAAAAAGCAACTGCACCTTAACCTTTTTCAAATTCCTGTATCCGCCGATGCTATCCAACACTGTATTACAAGAAATGACATGTGATATGTTGTTAGTTCTCACAAATGGGGTACAAATATCTCATTACAAACAATCCGTCAACAACATATTTCTTCAGTATTGTCAAGACATACTTTGATCTAGTTACCATACAACGAGAATCTACGTTTCAGTACCATGTCCATATATTCACTGTCGTATCATTTCAAAGTAAAACATCATGTTCATGTATAATTATATACATACACAATCATATACCTTCATTTCACAGGGAACATGTTATATTTGGCACTAGCTTTCTGTACTCTATGCTAAAAATTTGGGAACATACTACAATTTGTTAACGGACATTATGTTTTCTCTCTCTCTCTCTAGAACAATAACTAAGACATAAACATGAATTTCAGACAACAATATTTTCATGTTTCATTCATTCACATCACCTCTTAAAAAAATAAATCAACAGTCACAAAATCAACTGATTATGTAAACAACGTTAGGAGTGGTCTCCCTTGCTGGTCGCTATTGCACTTTCTTGCTGACTGTTGCTCTGGGCTTGTGGAGCCGGTGAGACGCCAACGTACATGTCGCCAGTCTGTGTCATTGTCGTCACGTCATTGATGATCATCTGAGCCACCCTTAGTGCCATGTCCTCTTGCTCCTGAGTGGTAAAAAACATCGGAGATAGCGAGACAATCTACATTTAACATGGAGGTTCTCAAATTTTCTTAAAGAAGCAAGATGATCTTAAAATATATTAATAAACATTTGTTAATAAATGTTTTTTTCTATTAATACTACAGTCAGACCTCATTATAATGGCCTCTGTGATAACAGTTTCTCTGCTTACCAGTCAACTTTTAACCAATATAGATACACTTTAACTCGATGAATGTTTATCTGATGATCCGGTTGTCTCACTTACTGGTCAGATCTTAGCAAAAAGGGAAGTGTACTAACTAGAAGAAAGATGAAAAACCATATACACTATGTCTATGAATAGCTGTGTCCTCTACAGTATCTCCAGCTGCCATCAATATGGACAGAGTGACACATGAGTATGGAGAGAGTGACACATGAGTATGGAGAGAGTGACACATGAGTTATGGAGAGAGTGATACATAAGTTATGGAGAGAGTGACACATGAGTATGGAGAGAGTGACACATTAGTATGGAGAGAGTGACAATAACTATCTGGCTACCAGGGATAGCTATATCTGCAATCTTTATTTCTTACCTTTTCTTTATCTTTCTTCTTTTTGAAAAATCTTGAAGCTGAAATAGAATATTTTTTACAATATTGTTATTCTCATATGATAATTATTGTTATTTATATGATAATTATTGTTGTGCATCTCTAAAAGATAGTCAGACCCAGTCATGGTTATTCCATAATAAATATTATATTATTGGCAATTTCATAACCATTATAACTATTATAACCATTAATCTCAAATGATAACATTTATCAAAAAGATCTCATATGCCCACTATTCCATAACACATTATGATAACATTATTCTCATAATTATCATCACTGCTATTAAAGACATTGTTTAACAACCCATTATAAAGCTTGAAAGATGCCAAAGATCCAAATTAATAAGATTTAATTATGTGTAGACCTACCTTTCTTTTTCTCGTGATCAGGCTCGGGATCCAACCAGGATTGAAACTGTCCCAAGTTGTCCATCTTCCCCAGCATCATAGAGCTGAAATAATTAGTGGCAGTCATTTTTATTACAGCTGTCTCATTGTAGTAGGCACTGACTAACTAGTGACTAGAGTTCTTTGTAAAACCAATTACAGCATCTGTTTATTGTTATTATTATTATTATTATTATTATTATTATTATTATTATTGCAACACCTGTAGTGCTGAATGTTGCAGGATAGGTGTGCACACCAGCTGGTACTGACAGATCAACAATGATAACTGCATTGCCATGGTACTGGCAGTGCATCCTATCATGATCACGTAGGAAAGGTTAATATCGCGAACATTGATGCTGGGCTCCCGGGTTGGAATTTGAACCTTGGGCCTTTGTATCCAAAGTCCAAACGTTCTACCACTGCACTACCACCCGTCTGATTGATCATACTAAGGTACATACATGTAGATCTTTCATCACAGTGCTACTCATTAGTATGGAGATTAATTTAAAATAAATATAAATTACTAAATTAGTTCCAAATCACTTGGATAAGAATATGGCACAATTTTTTTCTCTCTGTTACTTGTATCTAATTATATTTTCACGTTAGAAATCAAAGTTATTATCCATGGCATCATTTCTAGAAAACTTGGGTCCACAATAAGACCATTGCGCTCTCGTATATACTGATCTCCATGTATACAAGATAGCTACGAAAGTGTTTTGATGTTTTAGTAAATACGAGAGCTTTGTGAAATGAAGCCCAGGCGCCCCATTCTCAAGGGGCCTGTTGCATGACGCTCTTGTAGCGCTACAAAAATTGTAACTGGGCTCCCACCACAATAAAAAGCATTGACCTTACAATAGTTGTAGCCTACAAGAGCATCGTGCAACAGGCCCAATAATGATGATAACACTATGATACATTAACATGGAACTATGACTCTTGTAAGCTACGATCCATCTGTGGAACTGGGGTCAGGCCAGGCTTGTATCTGGTCCGACTACAGTCTGACCCTTTCTTGAAGCACATGCATGGCCTGGAGTACTGCACACTCCCAGTGTGCCACCCCTGTACTGTGACACATACCACCGACAGACTGAGGTAGCAGGAACTGTGACTATAATGAGCCCACCTTGTATCAGGCCTCTGCCACAGCGCGTCTGGGTTGAGCAGCATTGTGTCTAGACGTAGGTCTTCCTCCAGTCTGGTGAAGGCTTTCTTCAGGTGGCGTGTGTCCATGGCCAGCAGAGTGTTCCTGATACTCTCAGACATGTTCTGACTGCCGGCACTGTGCTCCGAGGACGCGTCGCTCTCTGGTAGACAGGACAGGAGGAATATGTAGACAGCCAGAATTATACAGTGTCCCCTCGACATAACGCTGAATTTGGGGTCCATGACATACCCCCTGTGGTATAGTACCCGCCTATATACGATATTACATGGAAATAATGAAAATAAAAATGGGATCTGCATCTGACGGCGCATTATATCCAAATCCCTGGTGCATCAGACAGTGTTATATCAAGGGGGCACTGTATTTATATATTTATCTTTTGTATTTATTCTTTATCTATTTCATAGTTTATATATTGATGTTATTTATTTATATGATATATTTATATAGTTTATCTATATAGTTAGTTATTTACCTAGTTACTTATTAATTTATTTTATATGCATTTAAAAAAGAATATTACTGGTATTCTTATTTTATTATTGTGTACTGAAAATGTATTTATTAATGTATTTATTCATTTAATGATACATTAATCATGTATTTATCTATTTCCTTATCTAATCATGTATTTATTTATTTATTAATTTATTCATCAATTCATTCATTATTTATATATTTATTTATATAGTTTATGTATATAGTTAGTTATTTAGCTAGTATTTTATTAATGTAGTTTGTTATTTATTTATTAAAAAAAAAATTATTATTAGGTGGAAGTTATAGTCAATTGTTGCAGTAGTAAACCGATCAGAGCCTGATATTACAAAACCTATTTGAGAATTATTTCATGCTCATCTTAAAGTTCTGTGAAAAAAATCCCCACATAAGATTTGAGCATGAGCAGGAAAACGTACTGAAAAGGTTTCGTATTCTCGCAACCAGAAAATGTGAACCTGGAACCTTCGACTCTGAAGTCTGACGCTCTACCCCTGCACTACCACCCTGACTGGAATGCATGATAAATCACTGACCGGTCCTCCGGTGGGTTGGCTTGACCGGGATATCTTGAGCCGTCTGGACCGTACTGACCAGGTCAGACAGGAACTTGTAGTACATGTCGCACTGTAGGTAGTCCGGGAAGTAGTTCTGAAACAGACGACCGCCATGCAGGTAATACACCAACCACCCTGGGATTACTTTATACTTTAAATTTTTTTATTTCTATTTTTATTTTTTTAATGGGGTTTATAATCGCTATCTAGAATCTGCGCATGTACATGTGGCGAGCGAGTGGTCATGGAGATCAACATCACTACGGGAATCTTCCACCCATTTGTGAAGAATTGTTAGTGTTGTTTTGGTCACAGGCATGGCAACAGACAATTTCAATTTGAGCTGAAAACAAGCCCGGGGTAAACCTGGAGGCTGCAGTCCCGAAGACACCAGCAGGGCAGAGAAATCGACCCCTGAACAAATAATTCAGTAGATTTCCATGGATCCATTCAAAATTAGCATGCCTGGGGTTTAGAGCCACGTTCAAGATTGTTTCACTTATATCAAGGCTTGTCAGGTTAGGGCAGGTTGAAAACCGCAACACACATAGCACTGAATGTTGCAGTAAACCTGCGAGCACTAACTGGTAATGGTGGACTAAGGATGACTACATTGCCATGGTACAGACTGCACATCCTATCATGATTGTGTCAGAAAGGTAATTCTCGCAGACATTGATGCCAGGCTCCCTTGAGATGGGATTTGAACTCAGGAACTTTGGCTCCAAAGTCCAACGTTCTACCACCATGCTACCACCTGTCTCTCTAGATATACATGGCATCAAGTTAGTTACGACATATACTGCACCAATATTGACTTCTGCTAATCAAACACTTTCAAAATGAAATTTATTTGTTGGTATCATACCAGGATTGTAAAACTCCACAAACATTGATGCCAGAGTCCAAACTCTGGACCTTTGGTCTGGTGGTTTACTACTGAGATTGTCTGTTACATGTACCTTCTCTATGGTATTGAGCACGATATCTCGGGGCTTGGCAAAGCAGTCGGGCAGAGGACCGTTCTCTCGGCAGATGTTCCCCTCCACCAGGAACCGGATCTGGTCGTCGAACCCAAGCGGCTGAGAGGCTTGTAGTGAAAAGTACCTGAGTACAGTAGAACATCAGAAATATTTACATGACAAGCTCATCCATTTTGAGGCACCTGTCCTGTGTCCTGTCGGACATGAACTTTTAGCTAAAGGACTTGTTAATCTGGACTATTGCAATTGTCTGCCTGTAGATATAACCTGTTCTGGGCAGGTGGACAATCCTTACTGTTGAGCCCTGACAGGTATTTGCAATGTGTCTTGATTTTAAATTGAATTTATGGGAATAATTTTACTGTAAATTAAGGTAAAATCAAATGGAAATAAATTAATATCTGATTTTTTTCTCAATGGAAATGTGTGCTCTTGACAAAGATAGAATCTTCAGAAGACCTTGGAACTGTGATGTGATCTAACACAGTGACATGACCTCATGTGACCTACTCACATATATGGGTATCTCTGGTGACCTAATTATGGCAATGTGACCTATGTATTGTATGTACTGTGACCTACTTGTCGTAAAGGAACATGTTGACCTACTGTAACCTACTTATCACACTTGACCTACGTATTGTAGAGGACCATGTCAACCTACTTATACTGTGATCTACTTCATGTGACCTATTTTCCATGTATTGGACCAATGCCTTTCTCGTGATTTACTTATTGTAGAAAATGGTTACAATGACCAATGGACCCAAAAATCATACTGTGACCTAGTTATTGCACTTTGACCTACTTGTCATACTATGACCTACTTGTCGTAGAGGACCATGGCGTCCTCCTGGGCCTGAATGCCGTTGTAACTGTGTCCCTGACTGGCTAGATGTTGCTGGAAGTTGTCGGCAGCCAACCAGAACTGCAGCAGGTGACACGCCCCTTCGTTGTCCATGAACTGGACATGAAAATAACATTGAGAAATACAGTACAAAAAAGTGTAAAACTAAGGTAACTAACTCCAACCGTAACCATCAGACTATACCATTGCTAACATTGGATTTACACTTACACGAGGGCCCCATTCTTATTGGCCTGATTACATTGCAATCAAAATTTGAAGTGAAGAAACACCCCATTCATTATTATTACTATGAGATGTGGGTGTGGTGAGTACCGACCTCCATGAAGTAAGACAGTGCCAGTTCATTGTAGAGGATGTCTCCCAGGTAAACCTTGCCTGTTGTCAGGACGTCCACCTGGTGCTTGCAGTGGAACTCGCTGTCCAGAAAGCCCTTGTAGTTCCTGAACATAGACACGCAGTCAGTGCTCAGACGAGTCACAGTGGGAGAATATACGAGACAAGCAAAGAAATTAATAAACTGTTTTTAGTACATACTCATCCTCAACTTAAGGTTTTGTTCACAAATTTACTGACTATAAAAAATGCACCAAAAATCGGTTCACATTATATTTGTAGTCTCATATAATAATAGTAAATTGCAGCAGTTAATACTAACATTTTTTAGCACTAGTCCCGATAATGATAACATATATAGTAAAAACCTAATGAATCCTAAATTTCTAGTAGTCCTTAGGATACCTTTAGCATTGGGCATTTTGGCTTTGGCTACAGGACTAGTGCTAGTATTAACCCCTGTTAAATTGTCAAATATTATCTTTCTCTCATAGTCATACTCACTCGGTTCCCATCCTGTGAAAGACAAACTCCTGACAGTCAGTGAAACATTCCGGATCTACCTGGCCATTCTCCTGACAGATACGATCTGCAGATCAGAGAAGTTTGTAGGATATAATTTGAGTTTTTATTAACATATTCGCTGCAGACTACAAGTATGTTTGTATTTGTGGCTTTTTTATTTTCTGCTAGTAAGAGTATTCTCGTAGCAAATTTATCTACATTGTTAATGTTGCAATAATAACTAGCCATGGCAATGCAACACAATTCAGCAATAGAACACATCAAAGCACAGGTGTAATGAAATTTAAAAAAATATTTTTTTAATGAACTACATGTATCATTTACTGTTATGTCAATTTCTTGAACTAAACAGCAAACATGTTTAATTAAGACAGATTTGTATAAGTTTGTGTTGCTATGAGAACATAAAATTATGTTAATGTCTACTATGATTAGTGAACATGGTGTAAGCAATGTAATTGATTTGACAGTGAACATGGTGAAAGCAATGCAATTGATTTGACAAGTTCAACTTACGAACAGTTTCACTTCTTAAATGTTCCGAGATGCCAATTGGAAGAGTTGCATCTTGGGATATGTATTTAGTAAAAATAGTAACTGCATCATGTTGAATACCTGAAAGAATAATTTATCATTGGTTCAGTTCATGGCTTAAATGTTGTTTGGGTCTTATTCTTAAGATATTATATACACCATCATCGCATAGCACTATCAGTGTTTGAATTTGGAAGGGGTCCTGCAGATCATTTGAAAATCTGCAATGTTAAAAGTATCTGTGAGACCTCCCCTGCAAATTACAGATTTAACCACCACTAACATCGGGCCTATGGAGAATGACTCCCTTATTATTTGCGTAATTTCTAACACCGACTAGTATTAAACAAACTTACTTTTTCTAACTTTCTGCTTGATATCTTGCTTTGAAAGCCCTGTGCTTAATACAGCAGCCACATCTGGCTGTTCTGTCTGTTCTCCACCCTCCCACTTTGACCCAACTTCTGCACTTTTGACATCTTCTGAATGACTTCTGGGGTCGGCAGACGGGTCGCACTGTCTCACAGCCTCACTTTCACTTGGAGATGCACCAACCACCTTGGCACCTCCGACAACGGTATCACATTCATCACCAGGTTCTTCTACCACGTGGTCTCTATCCGGACTACTTTCCACACGACTAGTCACTATGCTCGCGTCGGCTGTGGAGCCTCCTACAACGAACTCCTCCTGCAAGGATTGCGCCAACTCTGGGGTCGTGGCGCCCTCCTTTCTCGTCTCTTCTCCAGATACAGTTGTCTCTTCTCCAGATACAGAAGAGTTTAGCGAGTGAGTCCTGATCCTCAGAAGCGTGGACACGTGGAAACTCTCGGCATCCAGCCAGAACTGGATCAGGTGTCCGGCCCTCACAGACTTCATGTAGTGGAGGAAGCATGTGACACCGTTCTGGTCGTGTAGGATCTCCCTCAGGGTCTTTGACAGTCTCGATGATGTCCGCATTGGCGATGCGGGTCCCTGGAAACTGGCGCCTAGAAACAAAAAATTATCCGATTCATTGTGGAACAAAAATAACATTGATCAGTTTAATGGAGTTATCAATAGACAATTGGTAAGCAAGCATGGCTAACGACAATTGTAATTTCAGCAGAAAACAGTCTTGGGGATGCAGGTCCCAATCCACATTCAGGGCAAATAAAACGACCCCGGGACAAATAAATCATCAGATTTACAAGGAACCACAGACAATTCCCATGCCTGAATCCATTAAATATGTGTGACATTGACTTATAACCAAATTGACGATTAATTGCTATAGTAGCATAAACAAGAATTGGTCAAAAGATTACCAAGTAACTGATGTCATGCTGCGTTCGGCAGTGCTTGTATTTATCGTAAATACGTTGTTCTAACTCATAAATAGCGTTCGAGGCACCTTCCTAGTGATATTTACTACTCGTCAACTCGTCGCTAAAATAGCATGACGGTAAGTCCGACTTCACGACCTTGACCTTCTAGGACGTTTGAAAAATGCAGAGAAGAAAGAAATACGTCATGTCATGAAGTATTTTATTCATATTTCACATGTTTAAAGCAAATTCAAGCTAATACATGCTTGCACTATTAGCATCCATCTTTTAGGGCTGCTGAATGCGTTCGCAGTTTTCGACAAGAGCGACTTCCGCTTCTCCATTTGGAACGCAATCTTCATTATACAGTACAACTTTTTGGCGTCGATTTTGAATATTTTCTTTCGTATTTGGAGTCGTTTGTATGCAGTAATAAATAAGACGAATGATCGAATTTAATTAACATGCTAAGATTGAATGCAAGTTGTTTATCATAAGTGCGTGAAAAATTTGTGAAAGTCGTCGAAACATCAAACGTCTGTGCATATCATTTTAGGTTTTCAATATTTTTCCTTCGTAGCATAATCATCTGTTAATGTCAAGTGATCAAAGTTGAATTCTGATATGAATTAGGAAAATGCATAGATGTAAAGATACTGACCATCAGTTTGGTGTCTATATAGAAGCACGGAAGTAGCGCATGTCGAAAAATGCCAAGGGACGTAACTCCTACTAGCATTGCGTCAAAGTCTATATGTGCAAGCGTGTATAATTAAGTGCAGTGCTGACGAATACTCTTGAATCAAAAGCCAGTACCTCAACCCAGCTGAGTAACCATGGTGATACAGATTTGTTTGGTTATTTCCCAATTAATTAGCCGAACACATACGAGTAGTAATTACCACTTGTAACTGGAAATTACTGAACTTCCCAGCACTGCCAAACACAGCATTACTCCAATTCCTGTTGCTATGGTTACATTACCTGAGCCTGTCTCCTCATTAGCCCGTAGGAGGAGATTGGCAGGACGACCTCGTCCTGTTCCTTGCCCTCCCTGTCCTGCCAGCACTTGCTCCGGGACTCCTACGATGTACACAACACAGGTACAGTGTACTCTGTCTAAATCGACACTCGTTGGGACCAAGATAATATGCCGGATTTAAGAGAGTGCCGGATTACGCAGTTTATCAAGAGTGCCTGTCGTTGGTCGGGACTTTGAAATTGTGCCGGTCGACACAGATTGCTGGGTATAGAGATGCCGATATTGACAGAGTACACTGTATTAAATGCCACAATTATCTTTATTTAGAAGCATTTATGAATTGAGGTTTAGAGCCACTTTCAAGATTCTTTCATTTACATCACAGCTTGTCAGTTGAGGGCATAAGAAAACCTACAACATCTGTATTGTCGAATGTTGCAGTAAACCTGCAAGCATCTGGTACTAACCATCCTTGCAGGGGTAATTATTCCAGTAACTCTTCATGCAGTACACCCTGGCACACATCTAGAGATAAATCTGTGCATACAGTCAATAGGAGCTATAAATAGAACAATGCTAACATCTATTTCATTGGATAGGTTTTGACAGTGATTTCATCAGGAAAATTATTTCATTGGTTACCTGTTTGCGCAGGTTTTCCCCTAGATGTGTGCCAGGGTGTATGGCATGAAGAGTGAACAGAATAAGTACTCCTGTTGTGTGAGGATTGGTACTGACAGACAAAGGAAGATAACTGCATTGCTAAATGGAACATACAGTACCATATCTGATGAAATATGTGTCAGAAAATTACATTTTGCAAACATTGATGCCGGGCTTACCGATATCTCCATTGAGCGAGTTGGGAGTCAGTGGGCCACGGTCACTGCTATTGGACGGTACACGCCTGAGAGTGTTCTCCCCTGGCTTGGTGGAGACAGATATTGGAGGTGGCGGCTCAGCTTTCGTCTTGCTTGTAACTGTGCAATGGTATATTCATATATTATATATATATATAAGTAATTGCATTGGAATAGAAATGTAACAAATATTAATAATGATATCAGGCCAGTTTCAAACTTGGGCCATTTGCCTACAAATGCAGCGATCAACCACCTGACCACCTGACCACTGTGCGATCATTCTACCACTCAATGGAATCTATAAGTGCAGCCTTGAGCAGAGTTTGGAGTTTTAGATGGTTTTGAGAATTATCAACAAAATAAACAAGGAATAAACAAAACTACAAGCCAGTGTATCCTTTCACAAAGCTCTCTAATCTACTAAGAGACTGGTAGCGCTCTCTTTGCCGATAGCTAATACACTGCTAAGAGAGCGCTATCGGTCACTTAGTAGATTAGAGAGCTTTGTGAAAGGATACCCAGATGAGTAGCTAAAGATGTCTTAATGTGGATCCGACTAGATTCATTGAGGGTGCAAATATATTTGTGGATGGAAATTAATTCATTAACTCTGGCAGGGTACCGGACTCTTTCAGACCATCAATCATTTGGGCCTTGGCTCATTCAGTCCTGTTTCCTAGGCCAATTCGGACCAGTTTCCTAGGCTTATTAATTTGAATCTGTTTCAAACTATATTCCCTATTTTTCCCTAGGCTGGTTAAGACCTATGTCCAATGCTTATTTGGACCTGTGATTAACTATAATATTAAACAATAATTTACCATCAACTGCTCAATGAGCCTAGCTTTGTTTCATATAGTCTGAGTATCACGAAGTGTGAACACTCGAATGTCATGAAAAAGAATAAATGAAAGCATACGTACAGTATCAACAGATTCATATATATTAGTCGAAACATAATATGGTAGTGCGTCAATAATTATAATAAGAATACCAAGCACTAAGTGCACAACTTAACTTACGTTCTAGGCTGTGTTTTGATTGACTGATGATAATACAGTATCAACAGATTCATATAGAGTAGTAGAAACATACTCCCATCTAATATGGTAGTGCATCAATAATCAGAATACCTGAGCACAAAGTGTACAACTTATCTTACGTTCTAGGCTGTGTTAGAAACTTTAGTGTTATGGTCACTGGCCAACCGGGCCAGTAACTTTTAATTTCTACTGGCCCTGTTCAAAATCAGCTGGCCCAGAAGCCAACTGAATGTCATTATCACTTAAAATTTTCCTGGCCCTACGGACCCTCAAGTTTACAAAACTGCTGGCCCAAAGTGAAACTCACTGGCCTGGGCCTCCGGACCAGCGGTAATTTCGAAAACTGTTTAATATGTGTGAAATATTCACCAACCAAGCAAAGTAGAAAAGATAAATGAAGTTGGATTAGAAGTATTTGATGTATTTCAATTTGCAAGAAAATAATTTTTTTTTTCGCAGTCTACCACGAGTAATTCGCGGAAAGGTTCGGGTGGAGTAAAGCGAATAAGTGGCAGTCGGACGCCACCAAACCTAAGTGTAAAACAAGGGGTAAGTCATTGCATCACTGTGTCATATACAGTGTCCCCTCGATATAACACTGAAGTTAAGGTCCATGACATACCGCCCACGTTATAGTACCCGCTTTATATGCTATTACAGGGAAATAACGAAAAAAAAGAAAAATGGGATCCATGTCTGACCCCCGCGTTATATCCGAATCCGCGGTGCATCGGACCATTTTATATTGAGGGGACATTGTACTGCCATGAGTGGTAATGTGGTTAGAGTGTTGGCCTGGAGAATGGTAGGTCGGTGGTTCAATCCCTGATGTCGCCAAACGTCTGAAGATGGTAAAAAGTGTTACATGTACTTGTTGTTCCCCTTCTCGTTGTTCAGTATTAAATGGGATAAAGCAAGAACTGGTCAGCTCAGTCTGTAGTATATGTGTCTGAGTGAGTGTGACAGGATATTCCAGTGAACTAGCACTAAAAATGGTAGATATAGTCAACAAGATATACACAGAAAACATGAACCTATAGTATAGTGTGAGAATCATACTTTCAGAATTGTCACGAATATCTGCAAAAATATTTCTGAATTGACATTAATCTTTTATCCCAGAAAGCATACATTCATTTAAAGGGGCAAGATCATACTTGCATAGGGAAAAATGGTCACTTTCGGGGTTATTACATATTCTGAAAGAACAATCTTTCCCCGACATGTGTTAATTTTTTCAGATTTTGTAGTCATCGGG
>JAUTBQ010105306.1:0-15858 GCA_032361185.1 Lepetodrilus ovalis | reverse complement strand
GCCGGTGCTCGCAGGTTTACTGCAACATTCAGTGCTACGGATGTTGCAAGTTTCATCCTGCCCTAAACTGACAAGTCGTGATGTTAGTGAAAGATTCTAGAAAGCGACATGTTTTATATATCTTTACGGCATATTAAAATGAAAGTACATGTATACCCAATACTAGAAGCGGTCGAAATAAAAATAAAATTCAAAGAGTTACCTCCCTTACCCCCATTGTCGCATCACTATATGGCTGTATTTGATTGAGAGCCGAGTCCGGGTGCATGAAAAGAAAATCTGTTTGGTCAGTAACTCTCGTCTCATGTTCATAAAACCAGTTTTGGTGCTAATGGACATGCACAGTAGCCCAACCCTCCTAGTCCCAAACAAACATGGTCTTGGCTACCCGCATCATAGTCCATGGTATCACTTCTGTACTCAATTTTAGTTATCAGCTAGATAGTAGCATTAGTTTTGGCAAATTGTATTATTTGTTGTTTTATGACTAGGAATTCCTCACGTCATTCGTGACCTACCATCGGTTCATCTCCTTCTCTCTGTACCTGGCGGGATTTGTCGGATTCGTCTTCAGTCTGGTGAAGAAACACTACCTCAAGCAGTTCACGTTGGTAGGTAGACCGTCACATAATTGTAGCAACCCCTATACTTGGATCAAATAGTAAGATTAAGATTTGCTTTGGTTACGTTTGAAGCTGGAAGCCAATATGATACTTTACAATGAATTAATCTTTTTGTTATATTTTGAAATTATTTCCTCTGAAGTTAGTAGCAGGTAGCAAGATTAATTGTTTTTTGGTGGTGGGTTACAATTGAAGATGAAAGTCAATATTTTACTTTTATGTTCCATGGTATCGTTTCTCTAAGCTTTCATATCCACTATGAGACTATAGCACTCTCGTAAGTGCACATGCGTCATGTATTAGAGATCGCTACGAGAGTGCTTATGGTCTGGTAGATATGAGAACTTCAAGAAACAATACCCTGAGGCATAAAATGCAGGCATTTCTTTTGGAGTTAAATCCCAAAGGTGGAAACCGATATTTTTCTTTGAATTTTATGACATTATTTTTACTTTCTGAGTTACCTTGCGAGGTCTGAAATTGGTGTCTGCGTTGTTTCAGTTTGGCTGGACCCACGTGACGCTGCTCCTGGTGGTGACTCAGTCACATCTGATCATACAGAACGTGTTTGAGGGACTCATCTGGTGAGTTGTTGGTGTCATGGCTGGAGGATTGTGTGTATCCCACAATGCATGATCCTATACCACTCTGCTATATAGTACCCGGGGGGCACGTCGTGGCTGTACTGGTGGGAGGTGTGTCAGTGTTGATTGGTTCTTATTAACAATGCCAGGGTATCATTATCCAACGTTCAAGGGCAACTTAAATCTGCAACATCTTCTGGGCTCTGATTGTGGAGGTGTGGTCAGCATAGGCAGATGTCAATAGGTTCTTTTGAGGATGGAATGTTTGTAGCCAGAGTTATCGCTGAATAATTGCAAGATTTTAAGCCCAAAGTAATCTGCAACAAACTTAAGCTTGTTCGTAGCTTTCCAGTTCCCTTTCCGCATTTGTCGCAAATAGGTGACATTTTCCTGCAGTAACATTAAATTCCACAATCACTCACTATGTTTTCACATACTCAACATTGATTTTGCAGGGTGCTGGCACCTTCGTCCATGATAATTTGCAACGACATCATGGCGTACATGTTCGGATTCTTCTTCGGGAAGACGCCACTGATCAAACTGTCGCCCAAGAAGACCTGGGAGGGATTCATAGGTGGCGCTGTCTCCACCGTCATCTTCGGCATTGTGGTGAGTCACCCGTGTGTCGTCTTGACCTAGTAGTCATGGTAATTTGTAATTATCTCCCTTGGTTTGTACTAACTGCAGGTGGCTGTGTAAGGGTAGATCCATTCATTCAATGGCTGTGTGGTCAAATCCTGTCCCGGGTGCCCAGCATCAAACTTATCATAATTGGTCTGTTAGTTCCTGCCAGTGCTTGCTGGTTTACTGCAACATTCAGTGCTATGGATGTTGCAGGTTTCCTCCTGCCCTAAAATGACAAATCGTGATATTAGTTGAGTATATTATAATGAAGTGGGATAATTGATTGTTTACTATCAGGATTACAATTTTATCGCTCGAATGAAAAACGTCTACTAATAACTACAAATAAATAATTTAAAAAATAATAAATTATTTTGACAATGATACAGAACCAAGCTCTATTATAAATGTAGTTACAATGTTTTTGTTTTTGAATTACTACAATGTTTTGGTTGTCATACAGGCTGTTGTTATTTCAGTTGTCGTTAATTCCTGCGTCATTTCATTTGTTATAAATGCTGATGCGATTTCATTTGTTGTAAACACTGTTGTTATTTCAGATATCGTACGTGCTGGTGCAGTTTGACTTCCTGGTGTGTCCGATCCACTACGACGACGTGAAGGGAGCGCTGTCCATGGAGTGTGAGAGAAACCCAGTGTTCCTGGTCACCGAGTACAGTCTGCCGGAAACTCTGCGCGGCTTCTTCTCGCTGGTGAGTGGACGTCGGCCAGAACAAATCTGATCGGGGACGATAATCATCTCTGGATTTCCGTGGATTTTGAGGCTCTGTGGTCACTCTCATAGACAAGGCCCCGAGATTGCGAACTATTTTTTGAGGACGAACTTGTGCTCAACTCAAGGTTTTGTTTACAAATCCTAATTCGGGGCCTGGCTGTGACTTTGATCAAGGCTGTTTCAGCTGAAAACACAATTTCCCATTCTCAACCCTGCAGCTGTATGTAGTAGTAAATAATACAGTGTCCCCTCGATATAAGGCTGCTCTATACCGAGCACATTCGGATATAAGGCTGGGTCAGATGTGGATCCCATTTTTATTTTTATTGTTTACCTGTACTATCCTATAAGGCTGGTACTATAAGGCGGGGTATGTCATGGACCCCAAATGCAGCGTTATATCGAGGGGACACTACTACTACTAATAATAATAATGTGCATTCAGTTTTGCACGAAATCCATGCTTGAAAGTGCTCATACTCGTAGCACTACATTATTACCTCAGTCAGTGTTCTATAATTTATTCTTTAATTCCCTGGTGTAGGTGGTTTGGTAGGTGGTTGATTGTGCTGGAATATTGATGTTAAGCAGATATTTTATGAGCACATCTACAAGTAGTGCCATATTTACCAACTTAAAAACACATTGCATTGGCGCATATGATTTTTTATATACAGAGATGAGGGTCTTCCACACCTTTCGTGGCTCAGGGGTCGATCTCGTAAACCTGGCTGCGATCCCTGGATCATGGCTGTTTCAGCGGAAAACAATTTCTCATTCTCATTCCTGCATTGCCAACCTACCAGTTTAACAAGTAATATTTTAACAGATTTTTAATCATGTTCGTTTTTTCTTGTTTAAAGATTAGGATTCCTTGGTCGACCATCAAAATCTATCCCTTCATCCTACATTCCATCTCGCTGTCTCTCTTCTCCTCGGTCATAGGGCCGTTTGGAGGATTCTTCGCAAGCGGATTTAAGAGGGCTTTTAAGATCAAGGTAAGCACAGCTTTAAGAGATCCTTTTAATAATAATAATAATAATAATAATAATCAAGGTCAACAAGGCTTTAAGAGGTTCTTTAATAACAATAATAATAACAATATATCTTTAAGATCAAGATAAGCACAGATATATTTTATACTGCAATTCTTGCTTGATTTTAATTCAGATGTACAGAAAAGGTGGCATGCTTCTTTAGATAACAAGGCTATTCTGACATTATTTTGATGAAAGACATGTATTTCCTAGTTATCTGATAATTAACTCGTATCTACTGTGAAAAGTGCATGGGACCTCAGTCTATCCCACCAGTATGAGAGTTGTCGGTGTTGCATTGCAGGACTTTGGAGACACCATCCCCGGACACGGAGGCATCATGGACAGGTTCGACTGCCAGTTCCTAATGGCCACCTTCGTGCACGTGTATCACTTCAGCTTTATCAGGTCAGTAACTACTTTATTAATTTCTCACTCTCGTCGCAGTCCAAGATTGGCCGGTTTCTGAGTTTGAATCCTGCTTGGGTGTCGGGTATCTCCTCCACTGTGGAGAACAAACGATGCGGGCGTGTAATGGATGTGCGTGCTGTTGGATTATCTCCCTTGGTTTATCTTCATGTAATCAGTTACATTCTTGCAGAAAATGTTTGCAGTAATATATTTTAGTCTAATTGATGCATATTATTGAAAATCTTTTTATGCAGAAATGTCACAATTTTACTCATTCATTATTCATTCACACTTATGCAGGTCTATTCATGACATTAAAATTATAAATTTTATCAGATTCATGCAGTGATGTTAAACTCCATAATCACTCACTCGTGACATTTATCGTTATTCACCATGGATTAATCGTCATGTCTGGGGGAAAGATTCCCACTATGACGTAAAACAATAACTCGCTCAGAATGGAATATGTCTCTCTGATTGGTCAGTTTGTATTAACTTTATACCTCAGCTCATTCTGATGTCACTGTATGAATCCACTCCACGTGTTGGCCCAACCGTTAGGTGTTCATCTGACAGCGGTGCACAGTCCTAGGTTTGACTCCAGACATTTCACCTGCATTCCTGGCGCGTGTTTCAGAATCCCCAACCGGCAGAAGTTACTGCAGCACCTGCTCTTGTTGAAGCCCGAGGAACAGCTCCAGGTGTTTTATTTGCTGCGAGACCGACTCATGCAGCGTGGGCTCCTCAATGCCACTTTACCGTTGTGATACCTGTGTGGAGCTTTGACCACGTCATCGTTATTTATTGTATCACGTAAGCAAGCGTATCAACTAGGAATTGAATGTTTTAGGAGTTGAAATTAATTTTTTAGAACTGTTTGTATTAGCTTCGAAAACTATTTGTATCATGCAATCTTTTAAGTTTTAGATTTAATATAAATCACAGATATAATTTGTTATGCTATATTGAATTTTTTTTGGAGAAAAGAGTTTATCTTTTTGATATTATTTTTAATGTATATATTTCTAATTGTAAAATGTTGACTTTAGAAATTGAGAATTATGAATGGAATTCAGATTGGTTTGAAAATTCAGATTCTTTCTAATGGTACCGTGACTTCTCGAATTTAAGCCCATGGGCTTAAATGAAACTTCGGATGAAATCTTTGTTCAGGGAAATGGGTAAAATTAAACATTGAACTGAAACCTCTGTCTAATGTTCTGTCAGAACATGACTATCTAGACATTGACTCTTTATTTTATACTTAACTTGATAATTTCTTTAATTTGGTGTTAAAACGTTCCACTGCATTAAAGTTACAAAATGAAACAAGAACCGCAGTTGGTTTTCTTACTGAAAATGCACTTTTTCGAAGTTAAGCCCTTAGCTTAAATTCAGATGAAATCTTTGTTCGGGGAAAGGAGTAAAATTATGGCATAAATTCGAGAAGCCCTGGTACTATTTTCAATGCATTAATCTTGCTTCAGCATGCACTAATAGAACATGTCAATTTCTTTTCTCAGTATTAAGGATTTCATGCATGTTGAACGTTTGTATCATAGCTCATTGATTTTATCACATGGAATGCTGTTTTAATAGACAGCTGTCAGAGGCTGAAAGTCGACGAACGTTGTATTGTTAATATGGCCAAATACTGTTTCAGGAATTTTAAGGTTTAATCGCCTAATGCAAGAGGTTGTTTGTGTTGTGTATGGATATGAATTTGCCTGGATGACGATGTGGAATCTTAATTGATTCTATAACATATATAATATTTATATATAGTTCTACTACTGCATAAAGTTAATGGCGTATGCAAGACTATTAGCAGATATTGTTATTGTTGTTTATTGTGTATCGTAATGACGAGTATAATCGGACTTGTGAACTGAAAAATGTTACCGGATACTAAAACAGGCAGAAAATATATTAAGCAGTACTCATCTAGAGATATTGAACATAATGTATCCTATTTCCATATTTTTCCATTAGTATCACAAATGACCTGGGGCCTGTTCCACGAAATCATTGTAGTGCTATGAGAGATGTAACTGCCACACACTAACATGGAGTTATGATTCTTGTAGCGCTATGATCATTTTGTGAAACGGGGCCTTGGGCTCTGATCCAATGAAAAATTGTAACGCTATGAGACGAATATTTTCCTATACATGTATTATAGAGAGTTAAATTCTTGATTGTTCTGTAAGGGACACTGATTCTTCTACTCTAGGTCATGTTAACCTGACCCTGATTTTGCTCTGCTGAGATTTCCCCCATTGACCCAGTGCTTTAACTTGAGTCTGGGTTTGAGATTTTGCTTGAGTTACAGCACTGAGTCAGTGAGATAAATCTCAGCTTCGCAAAATCTCAAACTTGTTTGTTTCGAGAAATCAGGGCCTGGATTTTCAATGCTCGGTCATCTTGACCAGACTTTTTTTCAATTGTCATGTTGACCTAGTTCTGCAACCCTAGGTCATGCTGACCTAGTTCTTCAACTCTAGGTCACCATGACGTCCATTAGGGCACATTAATAAATGTTTGGATTATGTATAGCCTGCAGTAGAAACATCTGTGACCAAAAATACTGGATCTGATATGTACATATGACAGAAGACCAATGATATAGAGATCAGTGCTATTGTATTGTGCAGTGTCGTATGTCCGCTCGTGTGTAGAATACATAGAAAATCAGTCGTCATGCTGTTTTAATTGTATTTTATCGGACCAAGCCAAAGAATTACGGGCTGAATGTGTATTCCAGATAATGCCGTTAGATTTCCATACTGTATTTGTAAGCTGGTAACAGGAAATAGATCCAAATATAATAGCGACCACATGTGTGCACCTTGTCTACTTGGTATGTGTCATGAGACACTGAGATATTGTCACAAATGGGTGAGAGATTCCCGCAGCGATGTTAAAACTCCATAATCACTCACTCACACCACAATGAGACATTGGCGTTCGTCACCCTAAATTAATGGTTATTGTACAACTCTTCATTGCAGTGACCATGTTCTTCTATAACAGGTCGCTGTGACATTGTTTTAACAATTTAGGCCACTGTGACCTGGGCATCGTTTCTCGAAGCTCTCATATTCACTACAAGACCATAGCGCTCTCGTAAGTGTCCGATTGCCATGTGTAATAGATCATTACAACAGTGCTTGTGGTCTCGTAGTAGCCACGATAGCTTTGAGAAACAATATCCTGGTTCAGAAAGTCGCTATAACCTGGCCCAGAGATTATGAAACATCTATGAGTACAGTTTCATGCTCAACGCGAAGTTTTCTTCACTAATCTCCATATGAAATTTGAGCTTTAACATGAAATCGTACTCGAACCGTTTTGTAATCTTGGGGCATGGTTTTTCAATCCTAAGTCACTGTGACTCGGTTATATAACTTTAGGTCACTGTGACTTTGGTTTTTCTAGGTCATATTGACCTGGAACTCTTGGTATGGCCATGATATCTTTCTATTATTTCTGTTACTGTCGATGTTCTCTTCATATTTGGGACACCCATCTGCCGCACAACCATCTGTTGCACTTCTCTTTTAAACCCTCAGCTGTTGCTGCTGTTGTCATTCATTTCGTGGTAAATGATCCCCTACTTGTCCCTGTTGAGAACAATCTATAAACCTTCCTGCCAGAGGCAAACACCGATTGTGGGTTTTATAAAAATCATTTGATTTTGTAATGCATGGTTAATAAGCATGGTTAATATGATGACGATCTAACGCCTCACAAACTCAATTTAGAGCCTTCAAATTGGTGAATTCTTTCATACACACTTCCTAACCAAATGTAGAATTTTGTTAAATGGAGGTGCACTTTTGGGTAGGGGTGTATTTGTTGAACATGAAAAAAGAAATCGTTGTTAAAATCTATTTTGAAAATATGTTTCTTTTCTTGCTTTGGAGAGATTTCAGGTCAAGTGATATAATTACTGTCGTTCATGATATGCATAGGTAAGTCCCCTAGTTAATGATTAATACACTACTGGTATTACTTTTGCTAAGGTTTATTGCTATCCAATTGTCACATTTAATTATTCTCTCTAATTGTCACAATTAATTATTCTATCTATTGTCACAATTAATTACAGCAAAATGGCTGATGGGACCTGTTCAGCTTGTATTTGGTATATATTTTAAGATATTATTACTCACTATCTTTTTTTAAAAATATTTTTTGGTTGTTTTATTATCTTTCTACGTGTACTACATTATTTTGGTTGTTTTATTATCTTCCTACGTGTACTACATTATTTTGCAATGCAGTCAATGCAAATTAAACCACTACCTGTAGAACACGAATGACCTGTTTTAATACTGTAATGTCAGAGCAGCCTACCTAAATCTAAAACATCGGGTATGTCTTGTGTTAAATTTCCTATTGGATACAGGCCATGACTAAGCAATTGGTAACCACAATTGATTATGGCTAAACAAATATTAGTGACATACAATAGCCACCAATTATATGACTAACATTCAATACCGTAGCCATGAATGATTAGAACTAATCTTTTTATTGCCATGAATGATTATGACTAAGCATTCAATAACCATCAGTAATGATTAAATATTTAATATATTCATAAGTATCATAATATTACGTAATAGGGAAGATTTCGTAGAATATCCTGTTTCATGTCAACATGTTTCTTTAATGCTTTTCCTAATTAAACTTTCTGTTTGCCATTTATCCCTACATAGTTACCTAAGATACAATATACTTAACCAAGAGGTGAATTAGAGATTAACAATGCACTGTATGAGATATTTTCTGTAAAGTTTGATTATTTATCATTTACGTACTATACCTCAGTGTGTGAGAATCTGCTTGTTTGAGCTGTTGATCGTGTGTGTTTAGCTATCAGTCAGATCGGACCGATAAGCTTTTGTCTTGGCCTGCGCAGCCGAACACGTAGTCTGTTCGCAAATCGGATATCAACACACGGTCATAGTCACGTGTTGATATGCGATGTGTGTCAATGTCCGCCAAATTGGATCTTGCCCGTTTTCACTTTGGAAGAGATTTCAGAAATGCGTAAGACTCTCGGCTCAAATATTTAATTATAAACATTTGAGATCTTTTAACAATAGCATGGCCATTGTGAGCTACTGACCCCTATTGGTCCAAGTTGTATTTACATATTACGTATTGTTGCATAATTAATGATCTGATATATATATAATATAATATATGTATTTGAATGTTTGGTGCACTTCATTATAGTATTGCCTGAAGTACAGTAGTATTGCTTTTAGATTTCTTGTGATAACTGTGCCATTAGAGCTGTAGTAAAATGGTCAGACTGTATTGTTATGCTGTCAGTCTGCACGTTTCATGGCAAGAGAGCAGACTTTATTATTCAATGAAAAAAAACGTCCCAATTTTCAGATTGAAACATTTGCATACGAAAGCATTTATTTGTCAAATATTGAATTTCAATTACGTTTTGTGTTGTATTGTTGAATGCTAATTGTAACAAATGTTTGTATCAGTGTAGGAGAAATCATTAATTGTATAATTCTTTTGAATGTTGTCGTGCCAAGGTGTTTCAGTTTTATTCTTATACATAGCTATTTGTACAGTACATATTGTTCTTTCTTGAACATAATTCTGATGTTCCGCCTGTATCTTCGGCACAATCTAATTAAAATCAGATTCGAAACTGAGGCTCAGTTATTCAGACAACCCCTAGTTTAGCCCCCCACCCCCCAGCATTTTTAAGGGGCGAAACAAGAACAGATGTTAATTTTCTTATATAGGGCTGATAATTTTCAAAACGGAACAGAACTTTATTATTCTCTGGCTGTAAACTACAGCATATGAGGTATGAATTCCACTGCAGAATTCAACAATTTAAAAGCTTGCTTGGGGAGCATTACTAAAAGGCAAATATGTGAAGGTGGAAGTAGTTTTCTTGTACATGTTAAAAGTAAACTAATTTTAACTCCATATGGGAGTATCACCTGCCGTCATCGCTATCAATGTCATAACTGCCACTATATTTGTCTGTATTATGCAAATATTACTATTGTTAACAAACTATTATGGATAGCAAATTATCGGATGCTGTTTTGGTTGGACTTCGGAGCGAAAGGTACCGCGTTCAAATCCCACCCCCACGGGGGCCCGGCATCAATTTTGCAGAAGATGCATTTCTGACGTGGTATTGATAGGGTGCACTGCCTGTAGAGTGGCACTGCAGTTATCATCCTTGGTCTGTCAGTAACAGCCGGTGCTCGCAGGTTTACTGCAACATTCAGCGCTACAGATGTTGCGGGTTTCCTCCTGTCCTAAACTGACAAGTCGTGATGTTAGTGAAAGATTCTAGAAAGCGACTATAAACCCCATTACTAAATAAAATGCTGTTTTGGATAGTTAGTAAAGGAAAGGGGCATTGTTTGGGTTAATAGGATAAACAAAGTCTACATATTGCTGGTATTACATAGCTTGTTCTAGTTAGGTTATACATGTATTTGCAGATCAAGATTATGATTAGTTAATCGTCATGTATGCGTGAAGATTCATACTGTGACGTAAAATAATAACTCGTTCACTTATTATTTCAAGGTTAAAAAACGAGTTTGTATAATGTCCATGACCAGACCAACTAATGGAGCTGTATTCTGCTCACGCCCCCCAAAACATGTGACCGATTTGCTATTAATAACCATATTTGACAATTAACACAATTAACTATTGATTGATACATTACTATCTTTAGAATATTTATAGTCGGATTTCTATTGTATCGTGTATATTTTGCAATCAAAATTATTTTAGTGAGGAATAACACATGTCTTTTAATTGACATTTTACAGTTGGAACAATTTGTAATCGAGGGATTTTATTTTATTCTGATTAATAAGAGTGAGATGTCATGACAAGTTTTCTTATTCATCAAATAACTTTGTAATTTGTTACACATTTTTTTAATTAAACATAGTTTAAGGATTGGAAAAATGTTGTCCAACTTATTAAGTCTACTGGAATATCCCAATCTTTGGTTGCTCATAAATGCATTTCTTTTATATATTTTCACTTTTATATACTATAGCATATACATGTATATACAGGGAACATTGTTTCCATTCAACATTTCCACATTCATTTAAATCTTTTCAGTGGTCTATTAAAGACATACAATTATTGATTTCAATGAGCGTGTAGCACTATTTTTGAGTAATAAATGCAAACTACATTCATTTGTGATACTTATCACCAATTTTATGTCACCAAAATCCCTTTCGTCAATTCATATTGAGGGGAATTCGATCTAGCCGTTAAGATGTTCCAAAGGAAAGATGATTGGAGCTACGTTACTTTTATTCATATAAAATGTGAACATTTTGGTAACTATCGAGGGTTGGGGAATAGATACATCAGTAAATAGCAAATTTTGGTTTGACAAATCAAACATATACAGGTCAACACTCTGTCAAAGTTTGGTTTTTAATATCTCTATTTAGATTGTATATAATCAGTGATTGATGATATTGATAGTCTGTATTTTTAACACATGGAGTCAGTATCTGCAATACCATACACACTTCTAATTTTGTACACTTCCCTAAAACGTATATAATTATTATGACACTCTATATACTTCCATATATGCATATAAACCGGTTGCAGTTTGAGTATGGTCGATCTATTCTTGTCCAAAAGTGTACACAGTTAGGGACACTGACTCTACACTAGCATATTTTCACTGCCACCAAGGGAGTTAACTCTCAAGATTTCCTAGTCATTACCTTCCAAAATTAAAATACCCTGGTGTGTGCGTGCATACTCACACAAGTGCACACGTGTCCACACACACACACACGTGTCCACACACACACATGTGTACGCACACACACATGCGTGCACACATGCACACACACACATGCACGCACACACACACACACACACACACACACACACATACACACACACATACACATACACACACACACACACACAGACCATTGTACGCATAATATGTATTACATTTAATGTTGCTAAACCATTCTGCTGGATCAGCATACCGGGTCATGTTGGAATTTTTCAAGTAATAACAATACTAATAACGTGAACATTATATTGTGCCAAATCCAAGTTCAAAAGCACATTCGGAGCCCATTCCTTATTTAAATTGCATGTAGTAAGTGATGTATTTACCACTGAACTTTACCCATCAAGTGTAATATGTAACGATCTCTTTATTTAATGCCTTTCAAGTAAACTAGCACTGTCAAAACAGGTGTAAATCCAGGGTACTGTATGGTAGTCGAGCAGTATTTGCACGCAAGCAATGGTATGAGTGAACCAATCTTGAAAGTGGCTTTAAACTTACACTACCAGTACCATCGTCTGAGGTTCTGAAGGCCACTTTGCTGTGTTTTCATCTACCAGTTCAGGATGAATGAAAATTGTAAGGTCACTCAATCAGAGATTTCCTAAATTTAAAGGAGACTACCTTTAAAAAATATACCGGTACTTTAATATGTTCGAATAGGGTTAAATTAAAAAAAAAAATAAAAAAAAAAGCTATTTTAGTTATTACCGTAATTTACAGTCATTGTTGACATGACCATGAGAGAGAAGATGCCTACCCACACATCTATAAATAGCACAGGATTTTGATTGGTCTATTATTAGAACACACGTTTCGCTTACTAGTACTTCAGAAATAAGTTGTAGATCAGCATATTGCACTGGGTGGTTGGTGAATGTTAAGTAGGAATGACCTTGTGTTTAACCCTCTCCCTGCTGCAGGCAACTAGAGATGTCCTAAATAACAGTTTTGACACAATATAACATTCCAATTAAGAATAACCTGTAGCTATTATCAAGATTATACCCTACGGTAAACTGACAAGTCGTGATATTAGTGAAAGATTCTAGAAAACGACTCTTAAACCCCATTACAAAATGTAAATTAATAATGTGCATTCATTTATTTGACCCAGATACAGAGAACATGAATTGTGAAATGTAAAATGAATGTGGTCTTGTGATATCTAAACATTTCTTAGTCAACCATGTCCATCATATTATGATCGTAGACATAGAATGTCATGTGACAGTTCTTGTATAGTAGAATACATGTTATCAGCTGGTTATGATGTTGCTGTACAATTTACACAAGCGTCATTTTCATATACAGCAACGTCATCAAAAATTAATTTTGTTGTTATTAATGTTGACTTGTCATTAGTTGATGATGAATGACTACACATTGCCATGCTCATGCAAATCATTATAAAGTTTTAGACAAGTTTTAGGATGTATTATTTGTTTGTGTTGCACATATGCTCAAAGAATGCTTCAGGATAATGCATAAAATAGATTCTCTTATGAAATATTATCTCAATTTTGAAAATAGTCGCAACTCAAGATTGCTGTTAGTGTGCATCTGCACTGTATAAATCCTGTTATTGTGTAATTTTCTTGGTATTTTTTCCCTCCAGAATCCAATTAGAGGCATAATATCATATATATTTTTGGACTAATTCTTAGCTACAACTGCAAAGTACATTAACTTCACATACTGGTACATAAAATAATGTTGGTACTTCCAAAAACCTTTCCACTGCTGTGTGGTAGACAACATTTCACTGCACATCCAAGAGTGTATTTTGACAACCTAAATGTGGTGGTATTTTGTTTTGCTTCATTATATGAAAGCAAGTGACATAACTCAAAATGTAAGATATAAAACGACAAAATTACTTTCCTTCATGGATAAGTTGATGCATCAAAGACAAGATAATTATTGTTTCGTAACCTGAATGCATATAAAATATGTAATTTTTTATATCTACCGAGTGTTGTTTAATAAGTGCATTAGTAAATAACTTTGGTTAACTATCTGTGGTTAAGAATTACCTCCATTTAGTAACCACATTCCTAGATGTTTTGCTTTTTTTAGAATTCAAATTTTCTATTAAGTTACATGCTCATCTGTGGTCAATACAATGTATTACACGCAGCTCAGACAATGCTTCCTGTCTCGTTATCATGTCTTGTCATAAAATACTAGTATCTTCCTATCTTGGATGTTTGTTATGTTTGATTTCTTCATTGAATCGTCACAAGTCTTGGGAAAATATCACTCTGACTCACACCTGATTGCAAATAGTGTGAGTTTACGTCCGGTGTGACATGGATTGAGAAGAGGAAGAGTTGTCTATTTTGTTATGTTCTTGGACGACTTTGGGAGGTGTTCCTTTCATTCTCCAGAATTTGTGAATTTTAGGTTAATGGCATGAAAAAGTGAGGGAGAATTTCGTGACGTCACATATAATGCCCATATTTGGTATATCCTCTCTTGTCTATTGTTTATGGAATGAACAAAAATAACGGTCACAATTCTCGAAACGTACTTATGAGCGTACGATAATCGCAAGGAAACCTATTGCACGTTTATTTATGGCCCTGTCGCACCTTGGTGATCAACCTGAACGATCTAGAAATGCACAGAAAATATTGGATTCGCTGGCGATCTCTATGTTATTATTTCTATCATAAATTGCAATATCACTTGGTGATTTTTATTTAACTGCCTCCCCCGGCCTATGCTAAAATAGTTAGCTACAACCTGAAATGGTACAAGCTTTGGTGGAGCCATTAAACTTTAACCTTTAACTGTCTTGCATCTGAAGACAACCAGAGATGCCTTATACATGTAAATAAATAAAATTAATCTGGACCGCCTAACATTCTTCCATTTCTGCATGATGAACCAAACAATTAAAAAAAGGTTTTGTAATGGGGTTTAGAGTTGCTTTCTAGAATCTTTTACGAATACCACGACTAGTCACAAATATAGTATAATCAAGTGAATTAGCACTAATTTTACATTAAAAACATAATATATATTTTTTTTTACTTAAATATTACTTATTTTCCTAGTTCATGCTCAATGTGGTATTCCCGTCAATAGATCAATGGGCACTCATTTAACCTTTTCAACACCTTGGGGAATATACAGTTTAGTATTGTATGTGATTAATCCCGACCCAGGATGATAATTGCAGTGCTTGCCAGTACAGACAGTGTATCCAATTGACCTCGCTGAATAGGTCGTATAAAATAAAAAGTATGCATACCATCTAGTACACTACCGTACCATATTATACTTCCGAGGTTACTGTTATCAATATGCTTATTCTGATTGAGATAGGAAAGTGAAGGTAACCGGTAACGGTACTTTGCTGTAGACAGAAACCTAGCGTAACCTCTCCGGAACCAGTTTAAGGGCTGCATGTGCTGAGCGGAATAAAACAGAAGCGCCAAAGGTGATTACATCGTACTGATAGATACAATAATATCAGGTACAGTACAACTACGGTACGTGCATTCACCACATTACCCGCCCCCCCCCCACACACACGCGCGCGCGCGCGCACACACACACACACACACAACACACACACACACACACACACACACGTTCTCTCTCTCCCCTCTCTCTCAGTCTCTGACACTCTCTCCCTCTCCAACTTCCAAGCTGCAGTTCTGTGGCTAAAAAAATGCCTCTTTTACTATAATTTTGCTATATATCTATATGGCACCCTTTAGCTACAGTCGATCTAGTCGCATACATATACAAAAGAACGACCAACATCTGGCATACGTGTGGCATAAATACACGGGACAGACACAGCCAAAATCAGCTGGAATTGGAAATGGATTCACTAACCATTAGAATTATGCTTCATATGCTTGTTTTGGAACTGAGATTTTTTGTTTTGTTTGTTTTCATGTAGTATTTGATTAAATATACCTTGACGTGGGGGGGGGGGGGGGGGGGGGGGCGGGGGGGGGGG
>JAUTBQ010105195.1:0-15875 GCA_032361185.1 Lepetodrilus ovalis | reverse complement strand
TACTACTACTACTACTACTACTACTACTACTACTACTACTACTACTACTACTACTACGACTACTACTACTACTACTAATAATAATAATAATAATAATAACAACAGTACTACTACTACTACTACTAATAATAATAGTAACAATATACCTTTCTATCTTTAATGATCTGTGTCATCATATGACAATATCACATCAATTTTCATTTAACAATTTTAAAAAAAAATCACTTTTGTTTTCTCTAGCATAATATTATGTGCAATATAATAAAGCATGGCAATTTTCCAAGGTTCCGTGGATATCTGTTAATTGTTTTTATCTAGGGTCGGATTTATTTACCCTGGAAATGGCTTGAGGTCTGTTTTCTGCTGAAATCTCAATTGTGTGTTTTTATGCCTGTATCATTGTTGTGTTTGTTTCAGGTCAGATGGGCAAGATTGATGACCTCTGTCTGGAGGATACAGACTGTTGTGTTAACAGCAGCCGATGTCGACTTGGACTTTGTACCTGTCTGATAGGCTGGGTGCCATCTATTGACAACAGACAATGCATAGGTATAACTTGCATAACACTATTTAATATACATGGAAACAAATCTGAATTGGTGTCTTTTAATGTCCTCATGTATTTGCTTTAACTAGAATAATTCAGGAGCCATGTTCCTAAATCTGTCATAATCATCTCACCTTTGGGAGCGGACATTTTCTAAGTTGGTATAACTTGTGTCTAATCTTTTTCCATTGTGAATACAATATGTTTAAACTAAACTAAAGCATTTTAATGATCCCGAAAGATTAAGCTTGTTCTCTATTACACTACAGAGCATGACATAGCATACTCTATTCCCTGACTCTTGTATTTGCAGAGGTGCTAAGCAAGCCATCAGAGCCGTTGACGCCAGTAGAGAACGCTTGTATCCACTCTCCGTGTGAGAATGCTGGCGTGTGTGAGCTAGACGCCTCGCTGGGATACAGATGTGTGTGTCCACTCGGCAAGACTGGCTCACTGTGCAAAGAAGGTAATCACCAGGTCCCAGTTCCACAGAATGATCACAGCGCTGTGAGAGTCCTATCGGTGTGTTAATGTATTGGGAGCATTTACTAGAGTCTACATCTCCTCAAACATTTACTAGAGTCTACATCTCCTCAAACATCTACTAGAGTCTACATCTCCTCAAACATCTACTAGAGTCTACATCTCCTCAAACATCTTAGCTGTGACCTGATTGCCCAGTCTTGAATGTACTAACTTTCCTTGGCATCAGTTATCTACCCCTGGTTCTGTATTCTCAAACTTTCTGGACCCTTGTTTCATATTGTTCACTTATCCATATTCCATAAACATTATTAACATTGGTGTCTATCCCACACGCTTCTTGAGCTACAGTTAATACACCGATCAAAGCTACATTGTATCTACGTTTGTTCACAGACAATGCATTTGACATCCCGTCATTCAGCGGCAAGTCGTACCTGAAGGTTCCACGTATCCGTAAAGCCAACAAGAACCTCAATATGGAGATGGTGTTCCAAACTCTCAACAAGGACGGAATACTGCTGTTCAACTCCCAGAGTCAGGACGGATCCGGAGACTTCATCTCTCTGGCAGTCAAGGATGGATTTGTAGAATTCAGGTCAGCCTTTTAAACAGTTAACTATTTCCCCTAATACTAATCAGGAATAGACTGGAATACTAAAATGTGATTTTTCTGAACAATACTTTTCTATTCAACACAATATTTTTGTTCTATGAGAATTCTAATAATGCTAATTAACCCTTGGTTTTTATATTTATAAATCCTTATTTTCAAATGTTAATACATGATGCAGGTTATTATGATTTCATCAATGTAACTATTTATATGCCTGTTGCAACTTTCAAGAATATAGTATATGATTTACAAGGTAAACTTTCAAAATTTGACCTTGAACTATGCCTGAATATATGCCTAGCTCACCTAATTAAATATGACCTTGAACTTTGCCAGATATGACCTTGGTGGTGGAGAGTCGACTGTACGCAGCAAGTTTCCAGTGACATTGAGGTCGTCTCACCGAGTGGTCGTCAAGCGCACGGATGAGAACGCAGTCCTGATTGTCGACAACGAGGATCCAGTGACGGGGTCCAGCGTGCACACACACACGTCTCTCAACCTGCGCGATCCACTGTTTGTGGGCTACGTACCCGGAGTATCGGTCGAGTAAGTAGTTGTCTCCCCATTACAGTGGAGAACATCTCTGTGATACATGGTGGAACTGATATCCACCAGAAATAAATAATGAAACATCGGTTAATATTTACTCATGTTGAATTACTTGATATGCTAAATGTGGGATAAGCAGCTGCATATGTTAGTGAAGGGATGAGGATGTATTCTAGAAAGTAGGTGGCAGCACATTGATATGTCATCTGAGAACCAAAGGCCTCCAGTTAGAACCAACCCACTTGGCATTGTCATCAATCTTCGTGAAAGTTATATTTCTGACACGAACATGATAGGGTGCCCTGTCTACACAGTGCAATTAACATGTTGTGTTCATCAGTATCAGCTGGTTCTCACAGGCTTACTGCAACACTATATGGTGAATTTAATATGGACAAGATATTGCTGCATAAATGTAATGCTTTAAATGGAATAAAGCATTAAATGAAATAAAGCATTAAATGGAAAAAAAGCATGAAATGAAATAAAGCATTAAATGAAATAAAGCATTAAATGGAGAAAAAAAACCCATTAAATTATACTGTGGGTGTTGCATGTGTCCCTTTGCCTTAAGTTAAACTGAGTAGCTGTGATATTCATGAAATAATCTCAAAAGTGAGTCATAAAAACCAATTCAAAGAAAATTGTGTGGACATGATGTTACATGTGTGATATGTCTGTTGACAGCATATACGAGCGTATCGGCGTCAGTCTGGGTCTGGTCGGCTGTATCCATGTTCTGAAGGCCGGCAATGAGGAGAACCAGCGAGAGTACAACCTCCAGTACCCCAACCGCAACACCGACATCGCTGACGGAGCCGACATTGGTAATATACCCGCATCAACATTATCCTCTGTACTACACTTCAGTCGTGACATCAGCGTTGTCCACCATGCAATACTGCAGGTGGTAGGACCATGGTAGAACATTGACTTCAGAGTCAAAGACCTGAGTTGACATCCGATCCCGAGAGCTCACTGGCATCAATGTTCGCGAACTTACCTTTCTGATGTGATAATGATAGAATGCACTGTCTGTACCATGGCAATACAGATATCGTCCTTGGTCTGTCAGTACCTGCTTGATTATGATTCCTCATTACCTATTGAGCAAAGTATGTTTAATATACTTCAAAGTACAAACATCCATGAAATGTAATGGGGAAATGTCTTTATTTATTGGAAGCTAAAGGAATGGAAATCTTACTCTTATGTATGTTCGTGTTGTGTCTGGCAGGTGAGTGCGGGAACAACCCATGCAAGTCTATGCCGTGTCTGAGTGAAGGGACGTGTATCATGAAGGACCAGGAGAACTACCAGTGTCTGTGCCGGGACGGATACACAGGTGAGATCTCACTCCAGGTCCTGCTCTCACCCTAGCATCTTGTTGGACCTTTGTATCTCACCCTAGCATCTTGTCGGACCTTTGTATCTCACCCTAGCATCTTGTCGGACCTTTGTATCTCGCCCTAGCATCTTGTCGGACCTTTGTATCTCACCCTAGCATCTTGTCGGACCTTTGTATCTCACCCTAGCTTCTTGTCGGACCTTTGTATCTCACCCTAGCATCTTGTCGGAACTTTGTATCTCACCCTAGCATCTTGTCGGACCTTTGTATCTCACCCTAGCATCTTGTCAGACCTTTGTATCTCACCCTAGTATCTTATTGCACCTTTGTATCTCACCCTAGTATCTTATTGCACCTTTGTGTTTATGTGAAACGTTGAGAATAATGATTGGTAACACAGTATCCATCAACAAGTTTCAGTTGATTTCATACAAACTTCTGATAATAATTTTGACCCAGATCATGTCTTTCAGATTCTATCATCCTAATTTTCTATCCTTGGTTGTCGCCTATGCGACATAAAGCAATAATTAATTCATTCTATCCTTGATATATATATATATATCCATGTTACAGGGCTGCTGTGTGAGATCCTGGAAGACCCCTGTGCTAGCCAGCCATGTCAATATGGAGGAACATGTATAACTATGGGCAACGACATTGGCTATGAATGTCTGTGCACTGAGGGAAGGTCTGGAACCAGGTGTGAGAAAGGTACGAAGACTTTAATCTCCATATTTACCTGTGATGTGGCCGAACACCCAGTACCATTGCTAACCAACTAAGTACTTTTCCAAATATGTTGGATCATTGAGTACTTCAGAATACCTTGAAAACTGCAGAATACTTGGATTATGCATTGATGATTTACTATTTTCAGAATCTCTGAAGCGAGTATTTGTGCCACAGTTCTCTGGTCATGCTTATATGGCACTTCCTCTAGAGGACAAGGTCGGGAAACAACTGACTATAGAAATCTGGTTCAAGGCCTTCAAGCCTAATGGTAGGTCATCAACGTATACTATGTTCTTTTTCCTATCTGTCGTCGCAAATTGGTGAAAGATTCCCGCAGCGACAGACTCCATAAACTCTCACTCTTCCCTATCTATATCCGTGTTGGTTTATGTATTTCACATTCCTAACAGCAATAGAAACAGATCCATGTGGACCTCAGATGGACAACTTTCTGTGATTTTATGGCACTTCCTCCAACATCAGTATATTTAATGTTGTATTATCTCACAACAATTTTTGATAAGAAACAAGGAAATTTATATAGAAACTACATATTTTATCACATCACACATGAAAGTAAAAATAATCATTGTGTTAATTGTTGACATAATATATCAATCTGTCACACTGTGAATACGTTCAACAGACTGACATTCATGACCCCAGACCGCTAACATGGCCTCTCTTTCTGTTTGTAGGCGTCATCCTGTTTGCAACTCAGTACAATGGAGGAAAGGGAGACTTCATCTCTCTCAACCTGGTCAAGAGAAAACTTCAGTTCAGATTTTCCCTGGGAGATAAACCCGCAAAACTAGAGTAAGTGACCTTACCATTGCCAAAGTTCCATTGTCATGTGTGTAGTAAAAAGAAATTGGGTAGAATTATTTTTTGTTATGTTGGCTTTCCAAGAAGTAAGGTTAGAATGTACTGCTCTATGTGTAAAACAGTTATTTCAGTACATGTATCATGATTACGATCAGCAACATGTATTTGGAATCAAGAACATTTGCTCCATTTCATAGGACCAGAAATCACATCCACATGAACAAGTGGCACCGTATTGTAATCAGCCGTCTGAATGAGAACGGACAGATGACGTTGGACAAGCGACCAACCATCAAGGGAAAGGCACCGGTAAGTCCATGCGGAGATCACGGTCCAGCGATTCCAGCATGCTTTCCTGGAGGATCCTGATAATCTCTTTATCTTCCGAGATTGCATTTTCAATAATAATACCATCGCATGTGGGGAATCTCTTTCTTTCTTGACTGATATTAACTAGTGAACAGCTATGTTTCAATAACAACTGACATCTTTCATAGTTAGTCTAATCTAACATTATAACTACATTGGCCTAATTGGCTTTACGTCATAGCGGGAATGTTTCACCCATACACGAGCTAATTCATGAAACTCATTGATGAAGAGATTGTCACATTGTCAAAGAAACTTGATATTCAATCTAATTTAAATTATTTCTTGGTTTGTTTTACCTACTCTCCAACAGCAAGATCTAAAGACATCCTATTAGTGTGTTTTATCTGATAACTTTTTATGATCACTGCTTTTATCCAATCACTTCTTGACAAATTTCAATGATTGCATATCTGGATTCATATTGCAAAATACATGAGTGAAATATCTTGGTGTTTGCGAATAGTAAAACAAATCAACATTTTATTTTAATTAGATTGAGCCTACTTTATTTTGTCTTTAACAATAATGGGGTTTGTTTCCAGCTCATTTAGTCCAAAGGACCAATATGAGCATAAACTTTGTCCTGCTTCTCCATTGTCTAACAAACAGTTCAGAACATTTGCAAGAAGGTTGCCTGGGGTCTTTTTTCCTGTCATTACATTTAATTATTCAAAACTGTGATTAGATGCTGAAAACAAATACACATATGTATACCTATTTACATACACGTGTCTTTGCCTATTTACAAATGCACTTACCTATACAGATTTACAAATACTGAATTATAAAAATACATATCTATTCCGATTTATCTACTTTTGCCAAACCCAACACCATTACCCTAGTTATGATCTAGCTATGACATGAATACAAATGGAAAGAGAAAAACAAAACTATTTGCGTCCAATGAGCTACAGAAGGTATTGGTGATGGTTTCTAAACTCGCCCAGATGAAAATTAACCTTCTAAAACGTTTTATTCAGGATCCTCCTCAGGCACAGGTGAGTTTAAGCCCTTGTGTGGTTTTGCAATGCTCTCATTTCCTTATCTGTCACAAAAATTCAGAACAATATTGATCAGTAGCAACGATCTAGCAGCTAGGGCTTTGCATGTTAGATACCGCAGAGATGAAAATATAAAAGTTTAATGAAACATGCTTTATGCAGTACCATAGCAAGCTGAACTTGCAATTTGAAAAATATATGGTTACAGACTATATCACAGTAGTTGTATTTTCCCAGTCATTTTTGTTTATTATATCTGATATCAATATGTAATGTGCATGTTGTGCTGAGCTGGTTATGCTTGAGAAATATAATCATTTAGCTTTGTTATCTGCGCAAAAACATTTCTCATTTGAATGTCATATTATAAATTGCATCTTTTTTTTTTATAGTTATGGTTTTATGGTTAATAGTCGGATAATCTTTAAAGGACTTTAAGTCTATTAAGTAAGATATTTTTGAAGTTTTGTGACAGATTACTAACTTAAGTTTGGTCACGTTTTGGTCAATGCATGAAACTGGATACATGTACCCGTGTGAACAGAAACATCGGACTTTGTTGTACCAATGCATGGAAATGCGCAGATAGACAAATATATTTTTGTATGGATTTAAACGTTAAAATATTAATGTACTGTTACCTATATTAAGATATATTTTTACCTCAATATTTAAATATTACATTTATTGTCTGAGCATGGAGATGTAGAAGGTTGACTGTCGAATGCAGACATGCATTAATTATATCCTAGTACGCACCTTTTATGCACAACAGAAGGAAAAAAGTCATCGAAGAATTCTGCTGTTTGGTTTTAGTCATTTCACAAATTTTTCTGCATTACTCTTATTATGAGAATACACATTTAATAGATACACTGAATCTCTGACTGTGAAGTACGAGAATACACATACACCGTATATATCAGTCACCACTAGTAAATTAATATTGGCATTTTTAATGAAAAGTAACATGCATATTTCTTTTTTAAAAGCTTCCTGACTATTATGAGGTAAAGGTTTGGCTATTCAACAATGTTATCACTTTCTCACGGACTAACTGTGGCACAATATTACATTAATTCACCAGAACACTGCCACTCTGAAAACAGAACTTTTCTCCTGATTGTTCTATGCAACCAATTACTGTGGCATGATGGTACATTGAATCACTTTGAAACAGAACCTTATCCACATCATGCAATGATTGTTCAATGCATCCTCTAACTGAGACGTGATGTTGCGTTGAATTATCAGAACACTGCCACTCTGGAAACAGAACGTTGTCCAATTCTTGCAATGATTGTTCTATGCAAACAATAGCTGTGGCATGATGTTACATTGAATCACCAGAACACTGTCAATCAGAAAACAGAACCTTGTCCAATTCTTGCAATGAGTGTTTTATATATCCCCTGCACTTGGCTTAAGTGAATCCCAAGCACAAAATGTACTTTAATTTTGAATTTATTGGAAATTTATTAGTAACGTTTATGGTTGGATTCTCTTATTCTGCACAATTGTTGGATGCCATTTTATGTGTTAATTTGAGTTTCTCATCACATCAGCGACTGGTACTTCTCTGAATGTTTATCGTAGATGTATTGGGTTTTTTCATGGTATGAACAATATTTCTAAAGACTGAGATTATGGCAACATCGTCTTTTTTATCTTTCTCATTTTTCTTGAGCATGTTTTTTTTTTCAATATAAAATTGTTTTGATTTCGTCCTGCTGTACAAACTATTCCTACAAGTATTTGGTTACAAGAGCTTATGCTATTATTAACACGTCACGTTGAAGGGTAGACATTTTCTTTCTATACTAACAATCCAGTTTCAGCGACAAGCTTCTAGGCATGAGGAAAGAGTTATAAAATAGATCGCTAGGCTGGGTGTACAATATGATCTGCTCTGTAGTTATGCATCATTTGAGCGGATAGGGTGAATAACAGGAAATAATTACTAGTGCAAAATATCCATCTTTCATCATTTCATGAACATTTTAGATGCTACTATTGAAAAGTATAAGTCGCTCTAACACATCCAAACATCATAATTCATGATAAAATATCAATTATTTCTTTTTGCAATGGGCCAAGTTCTTGTTAGACAAATTATCATGCACATGGAATATTTATTTGCTTTGGTGTGGTGGTACCCAATAGCAGCGAGACTTGGTGCACTTAAAGGGTGTTGTAATATGTGGAGATGAAGACTAAGATGTGATGACGATGTTTCAGGGCACGATGAAGGAGTTGAACCTGGGGCGGCCTCTTTACATCGGAGGATACAAAGGGGAGTCTTCACGTCCATCTGGCGCTGAAATAACGGCAAACTTCTCCGGCGCTATCCAACGAGTGAGAACATTTTCCAGACATTTTTGTCCATATATACAACTTCAGCATATCTGTTTAATAGTAATCAGTTTTAAAGATTGTTTTAATAGTACAGTGTCCCCTCGATATAATGCTGAATTTGGGGTCCATGACATACTTACAGCCTAATAGTACCCACCTTATAAGATAGTACAGGTAAATAACAAAAATAAAAATAGGATCCACGTCTGACCCCGCCTTATATCCGAATCCGCTGTGTATCGAACCATGTTATATTAAGGGGACACTATATACTTGAAAATTATTATATTGCTGATTTAAAACCTAGTACACATGCACCATTTTCTGAGCTTTATACAGTTATTGCTAGATTGTACACCTACTAATTGAATTATCATCACATATTGTTGAATGATGTTAAGCCATAATTATTCACTAAAAGTATTGATGATTTAATGCAGATAATAATAAACGGGAAGACAATCGACAGTCTTATGGAAGCGGCGGAAGAGATGCGGAATATTGAGGAGTATTCCGGCGTTCCGTGCAACATGAACCCGTGCATGAATGGAGGCGTGTGTATCCCCAAACTGAACGATGCCGACTGCCGATGCCCGCTGGAGTACATGGGACAGAGGTGTGAGAAGAGTAAGTAAAATCACTACCAGTGTGTAATATCACTATCAGTTGTCGGCATTCCCATCAGCATGCAGCAACATACTGTAAAAATGTGAACATTCTTATAAATTTGAAAAATTAACTTTGCAATATTGTGAGAAAAGTAGAATTGAAAGCTGAGAGTAGTTTGATTTATTTTTCAGGGGCAGAACATATGGATAAGGATCAGCCTGTGAAGTTTGATTCAAGTACATATTTACAGTACCAAAATGAAAAGACACAAAAGTGAGTGAAATGTTTGACGATAACCATTGATAAAGTTGAATACACTAAAGCAGGCCTTTTGTATAGCATGTCAAACCAGAACCTCATTTTGCAGATAATATCGGCCACTTAATACAAGTCACAGGTTACAACTTCGCAACATTAATAAAAAGTTTTGTCAGTCACAGTTTATCTCATTCTTTATTATTAATACTGCTTTCTTTCAGATCTCAAGCTCAGAGAAATAACAATATAAGGATTAAGTTCAAGACAAAGGAAAGGAATGGTTTACTAGTGTTCCAGAACAAGGGAGATAATGTCATGGGAGACTATTTAGCTCTGGCAATTATTAATGGGAAAGCGGAATTCAGTTATAACCTCGGGAAGCAAACAGTTTCTAATTTGTTCAAGATCCGCTCCACGGTGGATGTAACGGATGATGAGTGGCATACTTTGATAGCCACGAGGTGAGTGGCAATGTATCTGTCTAGTAGCAGTGAAATAGTACACACATGCAGTGGCAATGTGGGTCGACACTTACAGTTTTATACCTTAATAGCACAGCTTTTTGGTGCATACAACCTAGAGAATTGCCATATTACCTTGTGAACATTATTTGAAATTCATTCGTATACTTGCCACTTACAGGGAACTGAATGAAGGGAGTCTACGAGTGGACGACGAAACCATGGTAACATCGGTCTCTCAACCAGGTGCCTCTCAACTAGACACGGACGGCGACCTTTGGATAGGTCAGCTCACAAACAATATAACTTCCTAATAATTTATAATGTTATTAATTAATAATTTTAATTAACGTTATTGTATATATATCAGTCTTAAAATTTCAGTTTAATATAATATGCATATTAGAAAGATTGTAATGAATAAAATAAAGTAAATTCAATGAATGAAAATAAAAATATATGTTTAATAATACATTTTCATGTTTTTAAACTTATGTTTGTGGGTGTTTTTCAGGTGGCAAGCCTGACCTGCCCTGGGGACTTCCTCCAGAATACTACGCTGGCTTTTCAGGATGTGTTGATGAACTTATTATAAACAGAGTTCCCATTCACCTCGTGGAGGATCGAGAAGGTCACAGCAGTACGATTGCATTCTGTTCATAGCTACAAGTTGATATTACAAAGTCATAATAAGCCCTGACCTTAGTGGAAGAATTCCAGTGAGTGAAAGTGTCAAGGTCATTGTTCAAAGTTCATGACCTTGACCCGGACATGTAAAGGTCAATGGAAATAAGAATGGAACTCTCCACACATTGAACTGCAGCATATTAGACTGTGACAATAACCCATCAAATAATATACCAGTCATGTGACTTGACAGAAAAAGTCATCACCTTTGACTTTATGTTGTGTCATTACCAAGCATTATATACATGTATACTGATATGTGATTGTGAACACATCTCACTTGCAAAAGTTGATGCACAAACCTGTATGATATCTCTGCACAGGCGGACATTTAACTGTGCCTTTCTTCAAGTCGACACATGTAAACGTGGATTGTGTCCAAGGATTGTGATCTAAGTTGACAATCGAGCGCTGAAGTGACGGTGAAGTATTGACAGATCACCTGCTTATAGTATTCCAAGGCATTGGTCAGCACAGGAAGTGCACTCACAGACATTCAGCAGCAAACATGGAATCCAAAGAAGAAAAGTCTACATCAAAGAAAATATTGAAAATAATTGTAAAATTAAGTTTCAATTCACTCGTTTTAACTTTTATTATTAAACTCCAAATTTTGGGTACATGTATTGCAGTATGTATTGTGTAGCTGACTATACTGTATTCCTAGCATGCTTGTACTGTGCACAGCTTATCTATTCACAATATTGTATTCAAGAAAATTTGCTACGCTGATCGGAGATAAATTCATATTTTAAACAAAATTGCTGGATGTTAAGCCTGCTGATGAAGTTCATGGTCAAATATTGCCTTCATAGTCCCAATTTTACTTAGCTGGGTTTTAAACAACCATGAAGTAGGATCATGTAAACACCATTCAATCATTGTAGGAAAGTGGAAATAGATCATCGATGGCTAGTTGAATGTTGTCATACATACGATTTACAGCAATCTTTTAATCTGCATTTTCTATTATATATATATAATACATGTTGTCTTAAATGTTAGTTATGTTGTTTTATTTGATATAGATACATGTTAGACCCAACCATCATTGAGTAATCATATGTGGTTTTATATTAATTTTATTTGGAATTATACTTATAAAAGGCATTTCTTTGTAAAAATATAAATATTTTTGAAGAAGAAATGGTATGGCCTTCTGTGATTTTGTAAATTCCTGTATTACATAAATCTGTGTCATAGGAATATGTTCCAGATGATTGTTAAATTCATAAATCACAATATTGCAAAATAAAATATGTGTATCTAATAATATTGACACAAAACATTAAGCTAAAGACAAGTGTAACATGATTGAAAATAAGATAAACAACCTACCGTACTGCTTCATGTGGGTCCTATAGTTGCGCATATGGAGAATATGTGAAATTATGATCAACTATAACATTAAATATATTTACTTCTCCAGCAAGATCATTTACAGGTATTGTGATTTTATGAGACCTTCATTCACTTGTAGGTAATAGCCGTGGCAACAGACGATGTGATTCAAATGCCAAGGAAAGCGCTACTTATTAAATTCAGTTTTGGATACCTGTACATATCTTCTTGATGCTGATGAAATGTGATACATTGCCTATGTAGTACACTCACAACCAAGTTTGTACATTTTGCATTGACTACAAATATTGATTGTTATGTGCCATATTCATCAACCGTAAGAATGAAGGTAAATCTTTTACGATTTTTCTGAAATACTTATACTAGAAATGGAAATGTGTATGACTTTTATTATTATTGTTTTTATTAATGTATGATAAAATACATGTATTACATATCCATCATGATATTATTTCGATCAAATATAATAGTCCATTAATGATTTTGACACATTATGAACATTTCAGATAAAATTGAACGGAATTTTAAAATGATTATATTCATTATGTTGTATATTTTCTAAATATTTCATCTTTGGCACAAAATGCCCTACTTTCCTCACAGCATTTTATCCATGGTGTACTGTTTCACCTGCCATGATATATACATGTATGTATACCTACTTATATTAACCTGGTCACAGTAAATATGTGTATACCTATATTTTTGTATGTATGATGTACCTGTGTATATAAGTGGTAGGATTGTGACAAACTGCCTTTAGATGTCATGTGTTAGGGAGGTTCCATTAGACGATATTTTAGAATGGTCACTAGTGTATTGCAGAGCCTAGCAAACGTTAGAGAAGTCGAAAGTGTTCAACAAGGAAGCAGACTGAGATTCCTTCAGATACAAGTTGCAGCTCTGGACCTGTATTGTCGAAACTTCGCAAGTCCTAAAATGTCCTTAAGTACTAAGAATTTGACAAACTGGTTTTCTTCTTATGTTAATTTGTGAAGAGATCTATTCTCACTAAGAAGTTCGCAAGTTAAGAAGTTTCGAGAATACGGCCCCTGATGTACAGAATACAGCATAATTTACATTGCTATCATCCTGCTTTTATCCATTTTATGATAGTTTATTTAAGCTGTCAAGCATACTCAATAAATAGGTTAATTCCAATTCAAAACAATAACATTAATTTTATTGGTGTACAACCAATATTTATTTATCATGAATACATTTTGAAATTATGCTAGCAAAGTAAATTGGAGAAAGATTTTGAACAATTGTTCCTATTTTTATCTTTTAGAAAGGACAATAACAAAGGTGTGTATTACATACATTCAATATAGTTCCCTTTTATTCATTCTATACAAATTAATAACGTTACCCTGTATTATTGGGGTTATAATGTACAATGAATCATACACGTTATCACTCCAGTAGGAACATCGTGTTATTGTGCACTGAATATAACACTAGATTGTTACGGTCGTATTGTACATGTTCTATATCACAAGTGATACGTAGTACGAATCATCCCAGGCACTGTAAACACGCTATGTACAGAGTTTTGTTGAAATATTAACTAATTATTTGGCAGTGTATCTGAGTGTGTATACAACATGAAGAATAAATTTCATAGAAATATAGTTTGGTTTCATTTATCCTTTTATATCTTCAAAATGTCTGCTGGAAATTGTGAACTACATGAGTGTAGTGTTTGAAGATGGAGTGCTTGTGAAATTAGATGAACTTGACTATGCTCTCCAATTGGATTACGATGAATGAATTTACTTCCAAATATTGGGTTGATTTCCCTTCCTCACATGCAGTGTCGTTGAAGATATCATCTGCAGTTTCAGTAAAAGTGATCTACATTTAAAGTTAAAGTTGGTACCTCGAGTTCCTGTATTTAGGTCCCAGGTTAATTACTGAAAATGCCACTTTTGAAACCGAATCTTTTAATCCGAAATTAGGCCCAGGGCTTATATTCGGAAATACCCGTTATATATAGGGATTTTGTGTTTCTGATGCGGAAAACAGACAAAATGTATAGTTTGGGCACTTGAAGCTACAACAATATAAGAACAGAAGAAATCAGTTAACCATTGGATGCTAGCACAATAAAAAGATTAACAACAGGACTGAAAACCCATAAATGTTCTCAATAACTGAACGGCATCATTGGAAGAGAATGTGAACAGAAACATTCAAACAACAGGAGAAACAGTTAGCTTCCGTTTTTTGGACCATGGGCCAAAGTTCGGGTGGGCCTAAATACGGGAACTCCCGGTACTTACCTCTATCGTATGGAACTCACAATACTGCAATGTGTGCACAAACATTCATGATAACAGCATTCGACAAAAAGTGTTGCAACCAGTCCCAGTCTACACTACTTATAGAGAATGCTTGGTGTGTATAATTTACATTTCCATGAAAGCTTTCGCTTATGAAACATACATCTAGACTCTACTTCAGGAAGGAGTCGATTTATCAGTATGTATTAATTTTAATATGTGTGTTTATTTAAAGGCTTATTGTAATCACACATTTCAATGAGTGCTTAGCACTGTATTTGAGTAATAAACTACATTCATTTGTGATGCTTACCATCAATTTTATATCGCCAAAATCCCTTTCGTCGACCCATGTTGGGGTGAATTCCATCAATCAGTTATATGTTCGAAACGCCAGGCAATTAGAGCTGCGTACCGTTTATTCTGATAAAATAAGAACTATAGCTATTTGAATCAAGTGCATGTTAGGGCCGAAGAATAAATACAGTCGACCCCCGTTTATCCGGACGGTTGTGTTCCCGGTAAAATCGTTCGGGTAGCTGAATTTCCGGATATCTGAATTTGGCAAAAGTTGCCACCTTTCATGTAAATTAATTGACAAACATACAGAGACCACTTTATTTCATCACAAAAGTATGAACCATTACTCATACATGTATTGAGCATATAACATAATAGTATATATGTGTATCATCAGCTGATACTTTGCTCGAGTCACAGTCAATGGACATTCAAGACATGGGACAGGCTAATTATTGTTGGCAGTGGTAACGTAATAAGTACCTCTGGGGTGCGAGGATGCCGTGATTGTATGCTTTTAAAGGCATACTATCACATATTCTTGACCTAGATAAAGGTCAAACGAACTTCTATATGAGACTACTTATGTTTGATTTGTATACCCAAAAGTTGTTATATACTGAATGCGGCACGTAACGGTATTCCCCAACACGCGACATTTTACGAAGCATTAATTATCTTGTCTTTGATGCATCAGCTGATATGTGAAGCAAATGTAGAATTGACGATATTCTTTCGTCGTATAACTTAAACTCTAGAGGTAAATGTTCCCTTACGTTAGTATAATGAAGCAAAAAGAACTTCGACCATATTTAGTTTGTTATAATTGGCAAAGTCCTATCGTTTGGTTGAAATTAAATTTTACCTACCACACAAACATGAGAATATCTGCGGGCCTTTGTTTAATTTTATTGAGTAATCTATTAACCAGAGAAATCTGTCCAAATATATTTACTATGCAATTAAACTTTACCGTCAATCTTCAACCGCCTATACTGCTGTATTAAACTCTCTCTCTCTCTCTCTCTCTCTCTCTCTCTCTCTCTCTCTCTCTCTCTCTCTCTCTCTCTCTCTCT
>JAUTBQ010105084.1:0-15875 GCA_032361185.1 Lepetodrilus ovalis | reverse complement strand
TTTGCCTACCGTACAGCGGTAGAAAGGTTTTTGGAAATACAAACATGATTATATGTATGTCAAGTGAATGTACTTTGTAGTTGTAGCTAAGAAGTAGTAAAAAACAGCCATAAATATCTGTGATTGTATGCCTTTAACTGTCGAATTGTAATAAAAATGTATGTGTCCGCTATAATGGGGTCTAACAGTAATAATATTGTGTGTATCTATATTGTACCATAACCATACTCAAAATCTTGCTCGTAACACTACATTGCCGTTGTCAGTGCATTATTGATAAATGTAAACTTATTTCATCTTCTCAACTCACTGGGGAGTATACAACCCAAGCTGCCATTTATGGCTCTAGAACTTCTAGTAGAAGATAAACATTCACACCAGGTATTAAATTTAATCAATCATAACCTATTTTATTCAATTCTGTATGGTTGTGAGAACGATAAAACGAAAATGTAAACTTCAAAGTGTCCCTATTTTGTAATCGACTGCAAATTATATAAATTTTACAAAATTAAATTGCACAACATCCTGTCTGCTGTTTCAAGGACAGTCCTAGCATAGTGAATTAGTCATTATTAATGTCCAAAGATATCCTGCACTTGAGACACGGCAACAGCTGTGGGTATACCATTGTTGGTCCATCACATCTATAATGGATGTTTACATCGGGTATTGATCAGGAATGTTCGTCTTGGGAGATTGCTCTGCATGCTAGAGGTGGTGTTCATGAAAATGGGTGGTTTCAATATTACCGAAAATAATAAATGCAAAAGTCTATCGAGATGACATTTTGACAAAAATACATGAATAGAATGGTTTTATATTCAGGACTTTGTTAGAATAAAGTGGGAAAAAAAAAAGCTCAATATCCATTGAAAATATAAATATGGATGTTTTGATTGATGTACAAAATATCAGATTATCTACATTTTAATTTGAGAAATGAGAGCAAAAGGATACAAATGATTGTATGTTGATCTTCACAATCGACTTGATATATTCATATTATTTACCTGTCTAGCACCTTGAGTTGACCATAATGGGTAGAGAGTTAAATAGTTGTTAGAAGGCACCCCACATCATTCATCACATTTATAATTCATTCAGTTGCCATTTGAAAAGGTTCTCCGAGAACATCCTGGAATCTCGTCAAATCCAAATTGCCTGTGATAAACACGGCTTTTATCTCTCAGATGGAAAAACTCATTTCTAATATGTGTTTAGTTAGTGTTATACCTGAGTAGATGCATCTTGAACCCTTTCTTTTCAACTTCTTTGCTTGAAATGAAATCCAATCCAATATGTGTTGCATCAAGGGAGACAAGCAACAAACGGTGTTGTAGATGTTACCGACTTTATTGGAAGTTGCAGCTCTAACTGACAGAGTACAGATGCTACTGTGATGTCACTATGACTAGCTGCATGAGAGACAGAGGGCACAAGCTATATGAACTGAGTCACAGCAGGATTTGAATGACCAACACCCAGTCAGACTGTCAAAGGGGACACAACTCTACTATTCAAGCCCTGAAACAAAATACACATACGTGCTTGTTTAGAACTACAATGTGGTTTGGCATTTGAAAGTATATATATGCAGATGTGAAGTCGGTACCCCTTTAAGATTCTGAAAGATTCCGGTGGTCATTCATACTGATGCATTATAATGAGCTCAAAATGTTTGTCACAATGTCCACAGAACTGCTATTATAGGAGTGGATTGAATGGCTTTAAAGGTGTATTAAATCAAAATTTGTGACAATCCCTGTTCAATCGGCAGTTTAATTAACAGTACCCTTGTAAGAAAAACATACCAGTCTACCAATTCCACAAATCCTATATGAATAAATTACATGAGTGATGTACACGATCTTGCATTAAAATGTATGGCATCACAATATATTATTTTAACTAAAGAGAAGTCGGTCACAAAGTAATTAATGTTATTCTATACTGGAGTTAAAATCCTAAATTTAAAATCACAAAATGTCTATCACAAAACATCTTTGCAATGCAACTTAGTGCATCGGCCAGACAACAAATACGTTTTTTTTAATCGCACCATCACACTTCTTGGTGCATGCCTTCAAAAATCTTCCACAAATTTATGTCTTTTCTTCCCCAAATATATACCTTTAAATTCCACTGATTTATGTGATCATGTGACCCTGTAGAAGGACTGTGGACAATCAGTAACATGATGTCTATATATGGTGGTGTAAACAGCAACCATGGATCCACATGCAGCAGCTACTGCCTGTAGAGAATAGCTAGCCAAGGTGGGGCTTATTGCTAGCAGAGATAGAGACCTAGACATGTCTTTATACGGTCCGTATCAATATCATACACATGTACATAACTGATTGTGTTACTACAAGTCACAAATCAAAGTCTACAGATCTATGTCAACAATAACAAGAAATCACAGCATAAGATATATGTATCCATCTCTCACAAAAAGCCTTTTATTACAAGGGGAAATAACTGTGATTGTAAGGGAATTCACACGTATAGACAGCGGTCCACAAGATGCACATCAAGGTCCATGTGATGTGCATCAAAGTCCACACGATGCACATCAAGGTCCATGTGATGGATGTCTGCAATGTACTTCCGTCTTGACAATGCTTTTCAACATTGAAAATTAAATTCTAATAATTTCATATGATAAAATGTACTAATTATCATAAAATGTTTATGTCACGGTCTCCGAGAATGAATGAATGAATTAATGAATGCTTTACGTCGCAGCAGGAATATTTCACCCGTACGTGACTGGTCTCCATGAAGGTTAGGAACGTAACGCTCAACAGACCAAGTCTCACTGTTTCCACAGTAACACTGATCTGCAGGCTAAAATGACATTATTGGGCGTTATAGGTACAGAAGTGGACCGAACATCATTGCAGACACCCTGACTGATGACAGACAAGGATGCTCACTGTACAGGAGGTTAACATTACAGATATAAGAGATTGCACGTATCTTGTGGGCTGGCCAGGCTCCTTGAGCTAGTAAATGGAAATGATTGCACAAAAGTTGATTGTTAAATACACTACACTTTATACACATTCTGAACCAACACTTCTCCAACACGTCATGACAAAATTTCACCATTTACCACCCCCATTGACACTTTCAAAAACAGTTTAAAATTTCATAATGAATAAGTCCCTCTGTTTTGTTGAAAATGTATCATGAATTAATTATTTTTTACAGTTTTATTCTGAAATTCAATACATGTTTTTAGGTAAGTATTATGAGCTTTGTTTCCTTTCATTCCCCATCCAATTATGACAAACATAATATAGTGTAATATTTAGTACTGGTTTCACTTTGTAATAAAATGCAGCAAACTTTTAATAACGATAACATGCATTGTTCCTACATAATTAACGCACAGATAGACTCGCTCAAACAGGGTACGTGCCGCGGGGGCGCCACCCTCCAACAAGATCCTAGAACTATGTACAGATAAAAATGCTCTCGGATACAACAGCCAGTTGTTCCATCACCATGACAACCGTCGGCATGGCAACAGACGAAATGCATGCTGATGACTAGTAACATTATCAACAGTGTGCTTCCCAACATTCCTAACAGGTATACATTGAGGTTTTTACAACAACAACAGTTTATGCTTCACAAAGTATTCTACACTATACACTATGTCAAGAAGACCTCAATTTTGAATTATTAGGAATGTGATAAATGCTCAAAAGGATAGAGGGAGAGAGTGCATATATATATATATGTTCACTAACGTTCATGATACATGTATATTGTTACAGTATATATAAAGAATCAACTCAACAATTGAGCTGAGTTTTTCATTCCGAGATATTTAACCTCAGATTCAACTAACAGAAATAGACGAAGTTGTAATAACCCTACAGTCACAGTTCTAATATCGTATTCAGCATGCCAATTAATTTGGATCAGGAAATAAGTAATGGAGTTAAATCAATGGAAAGAATTGGGCTACAAGTGATGAATACGCAGTCATATTCACATTCAGGTTAGCTTCAACACCTTTCACTGCATAAAACATTCTCATCTCTAAACACTAGCTATCTGACCAAATGATAAGCCTACAAACTGTCCTCATCACACTCTATGTTTAGCCAGCAACAGAGGAATGTTGAGAATAAATCTACCTTCATACAATACTGTGAACTCTCGGTAATACCCAATTAATGTCAACTTGTGGCTACACAGGTTGTAGGAAATCCTCGGAGCTAGATCTGGGAGACAGCAATATATCAAATAAAAGGTTTGCTGTCGAATAACATGATTGAGTGGAATAATTTGTCAGGAACATAGGATAAAATTATCAATAAATTACCAACATACCTCAACCAAATATACATAATACTGGCAAACATTACCAGTGTACAAAGAAATGTCAGTATAAAACAAATAAGGTAAAGAATAAACTATACACAAACATTCATATAAAAGTGGATTTCTGTTGGTTATGTTTATCCCTGGAGATTCTAATCAACAAGAAAGTTGTCAGTAGCACATCATCCAGACAGAAACTTAATCTTGTCAATTCGAAAATATTAACAATTTTCATTTTTAACAATGTTTCATTTGGCATTTCTTCACGATGGAACTGCCACTTTTCTTGTTGACTGTTCTTCAGAGATTCCAAAGATAGAATCTAAAGATGGTTGTTTTGGCCTCCTCCATCGAGATTGTATTATAGATGATAGATTCCATACAACTATATATCAATAAATATTTCTATCAGCAGGCTTCAGCTGGTGTGCAGACATTAAACAGCATCAGGTCAAACACAAAAACGGTTTATATGTGTATGCTGTAGCATAGTTTGAAGATGGATAGATCTAGATGGACTTCTATACATGACATCTTGTCCACAACTTTCGTAAATAGTTATGGCTTTCAAGTGTTTTTGTTTTATACATACACGACACAAAATGTTGCTAAAATTTCAAGTTCACATCCACACAGCACTCTCAAGTTTGGCACCAATGTCATTTATATACCCGTCACCTCAGCTGAAACCTGTTGTACTATTTTCCTAACTGCAAATAATACACAGAGAGGAATCAGGAAGTTTGGTCCCAGATCCAGCGAGATAAACAATGACAAGATGGTCTTGATCTGTTTACATACCATGAATTTGCACATGATGAAGAAATTGACCAACAGAATGCAGAAACATACCATACAAAGTTGTCAATTCACCAAGGTTGGATCGATTCATCCTGATTTTCTTTTAGACTGACCCCAGTATCTTAAGTTGTCGGGCAAGTAGGTTAAAAGTTAAAATGACTGTATCAAAGAGGAAAAAATAATCTTAGATTAGTCTCAACTCCCAACCATTTCAAAACATCATGGTCCATTAAAAAAAAAAATCAAACCAAATTCCCATTCTTGCAAATAATACTTCACAAATAAGGAACTATATGTCTCAAACACATTCTTCCATTCCCTGACTTTGAATCGCCAGAAACGTTTCATAAAAGACTAAAACTTCAGCAGTCTAAAACCACTAAAACCCCAGATAGTTGAGACTTGAATTATTCCTGTTTGAAGAGAAACTGTAGTGATCTCCCTTGAGGTGAGACAGACAGAGTTATCCCCCTTGATACAATCATTCTGATGGTAGTTAAATATGCGGAGCTAGTTGGCACTGATCAGCACTGGCAGTTGCCGCCTTGTGGGTTGGGGTTTTCTGTCAGGCGCGTGGCTTTCGTCTGACTACTGGCCAGCGTCGGATCAGAGTCCAGAGACTCCGACATCTTGTCACAGATGATATCTACTAGACGCTCGAAGACTGCTTTCACATTGATGTTTTCTTTTGCAGAGGTCTCAAAAAATTCCAAACCTGAAACATACATTGCAATATTGTTGGTAAAATTCATGTCAAACAAATTTGCTATCAAACAATGTTCCTACACATGAAAATTACAATAAATTTAATATTGTTGTTTACCGCTGTAATTATATTATGTAAACAATAACAGCTGGTAATATTGTGTTAACTGTATGGTAAATAATAATAATAAATAAATTATAATAATGATATTTGAATGTTGAAATTAACAAATTCTTGAAATGGTAGCTTTAAATTGTTGGAGAAAACTCATAATTTTAGTAATACTGAGGGAAATCAATGTACATTTGTATGATATTCATTCATTGGAAAGATAATGAAAGCTGACTGAAATTTATCCATATATGTATTTATGACATTCAAATAAGGTGATACCAAACACATTTCTGAATGGAGGCATAGTTGATAATATTTTAACAATTTGCAGAAAGGCAAATATTCTGCCAATAGAAATTTAAATTATCTTTTTGTTCCTAATAATAAATAGATGTAGATACAAAATGTGTTTAATTAGAAAACTCTTGTTCTCCTAGTGATGAACTTTACAATAAAATGATTGTGATTTAATTGTCAACTACTATGTGCAAGCCAAACACATTAAATATTTAACGATCTCATGATCTGTTTCGGGTGGGAGTAGAACCTTTAACAAGTTGGTGTTACAATAATACCTATGAAGCATGCATGATGCAGATGAATGCACAAGGGAGCTAAACTCTAACTATATTGATACATTTTGTTGGATAATTGATTTTTCAATATGGAGTCTGGACCGCACCTGAATACATTGGTGGAGGAAAATAGGGCTTAGCAGTGATTACCATTTAATCAAATGTGAACAAAATGTGAGCATTCTAGAGTGATATCAAATACCGTCCAAAATTAGTTAATATCAAAGTAATTGTCGATGCCAAGCTTTTTATGTGAAATTAATTTCAGCTTATAATGATAAAGTAGTTGATGAATGATGAATGCTACATATAATCACACACAAAAGAGCTAAAATGAACAGAAACATAATATTACAATCTGAAACAAAAGAAAGACATGGAACAATAACTTCAAAGTACACAGAAAATGCCCGATAGTGGTTGTTAATATGAAAGGTTTATATTTGTTAGTATTAATAACAACTGTTAGCATTTGCAATGGGTATTTACAATAAATCAACACAACATCAATAAACAATAACAAGAATGTGTTAGCAAGTTTTGGAAACTGACCTAGCCCAAATATCGCAGTGACATAAAATGGAAAGCTTTACACTGTTATTACAATTATAGTAATTTTGTTATCAAATTGAGACGAAAATCTATCAGACTAAAGTAATGTCAATCAATTCCATCCGAGTGGATACCGATAACCAATATTAGTTTCACTACAGACTATCCATGTTATGAATTAATAATTTTTTATGGCCCAACCAGAAACTAAAATAGAATACTACCACAATAATTACTAGGCCTGAAACGTGGAACAACATAAATAAAAATCAATGACCAGTTTTTAATGGGAATATATTGTTACTGATGCTGATATATTAAACATCTACACCCAGTTTATTAATTGTACACATATTTGCTTAGCAGTCATATACCAAAAGACTAAATATCCTTCAATATTATTGCAAACTAACCTATGAAAGACCAGTCAATCCATTATCCAGGCATCATCAATTTCCACGCACCCTAGACACTTAATGTCAATACTTACTAAAAAAATGGGAGAAATAACATCAATTTGGATTACGTCAGAATGGCCAATGCATCAATGACTCTTTTTATTCACATTCCTATGTAAATTCACATGTGTAACATCAACTGCAGTGCTATGTTTCTATCAGTGCCTGCGTGGGTAACATTACTACACTACAGTAGTTATCACTCACTATGAGGTACTTCGGGCAAGACAATTGTCTATCTATAGTTCGCTTGAACTCGGTAGTCCGACTATCGTGACGTCAAACAGAAACTATGGTCCGTCCACAACGAAGCGCTGGTTTCCGAAGACAGGTTTAGAATTTTGCAGAATGCTTTTCTATGTAGAAGTGTTGTAAAAGAATGTAAACTTATTAGTTTGGTGAAAATCACTCACGTTGAATTTAATTTAAATTCTGATCATGCTGCTATTGTCCTCGTCATCGAATAAATCGTTTACCGCAAAGTAATTTCTGTGATTTTTTTTGAAATTCGTGGTGTTGGATATACCACAGTGCATTCAGGTGATCAACCAGACTAGACATGCGCAGTGTAGGAACCATGGTTCACGAATGGTCCACGCCCGAAGTAGGCCTATATAGAGTGCATGAGGAATGCAAGGCTGGCCGATCTTGCCATAATTTCAAAATGGGTTAAACTTGTTCTCCACTAAAATAACCTGAGCATTGTCCCATTATTTACTATGCTTGAAAATACAATTCATTACTTGTAAATGTGAATGAGTTTATAGTAATACATTTTATTCAATCTCAAATACAAGATCTTAATTACAATCATACACCAACAGATAATCTATAGGCATGTCAATGTATTTCAAGCCTTGTTTTCCTCTTGTTTTACTACATTGAGTGGGAAGTTTGCTTCTAATATCTCACACAGAAGTAATTTTTGTTATCAGATGACCATAAAATGGTTACATAGTTTAATAACAGAGCATACTATAATGCTATTGTGACACTGTAGTACTTCATGTTTTTTTATGGAAGTTGTAGTGACTGCATCATCATTAAAAGGACAAACAGAATGTCGAGGGTGTGGCAAATATAGTGTGAACTTAATTATGTTGGCAATTTACTCTCGCAGTAGTTGACAATACGAAGCCGGGCTGGAACTTGCCTAAAAAACTTCCTCGTCCTAATAATGTTACAAATAACAAATGTTAACAAAAAACATGAGTTTCTACTTGCCCTTAGGATACCGTTAGCATTGAGATAAATGGCGCGAGTGAGCGGGCGAGTTTTAATTTCCATCCCTGATGAAGTGGGTGAAAACAGGTGATACGTAGGAAAGTGGATACATTCTGACACTAACTCTTCCATATATACACGTGTGTGCATGCTTATACATAGGCCATCTGTTGTATTGTATATTCAAATGTGCAATGCGAGTCAAAACTTGCAGCATCCTAACATATGTTGGTATTCCTAATGAAAGCAGCCATCAATGTAGACCTGCTTTAACCCTCTCCCTGCTGTAGAGGTACCGCTCTTTAGGGCAGGTCCGGTTGCCTCCAGCATGGAGAGGGTTAAAATACTTTTATATCTGCAGCTCACCTGCTATCAAAACTATGGTTTTCTGATAATGTAATTAAGGAATGGCATTTGAGTCATTGTGTTTTATGGTGTCATGAAGGTGAGTGGGTCACAAGACCAAAGTCATTGAAGCATGAAACACTTTCAGTAAATTTTGCATCGTGGCATGCTACATTCATGGCACCATGAATGACAATTACTCAAATGGCATTTCTTATCATTACAGTGGTGGAAAACAACGACAAAAGTGTTTGTTTCAAATGTGGACAATTTTGGTGGAAGTTTCAGTATGTCGTCACAATGTGACAAACAGGCATGTAGTGTCAGCAATTATCTTTTGTCAGATTATGAAAACTATGACCTCTATAAGAAGAACCAGACAATGATAATGTCATTATTGTACTGTAGCATAGCCAGCAAAAAAATAGAATTAGCAAAATTGACCTTTTGGGGGGGGCCTTTTAGGATGAAGGTCACAGCAAGGTCAATGCATGTACAGTGCTCCGTTGATATAACACGATTCGATGCACAGTGGATTCGGATATAAGGCGGGGTCAGACGTGGATCCTATTTTTATTTTCGTTATTTCGTATAAGGCGGGTACTATAACGCAGGGGGTATGTCTTGGACTCCAACTTCAGCATTATATCAAGGGGACACTGTATTAGGAAACTGGACGATCCATATTTGACCTAGGCGACTAATGCTGGAGATGAAATAGCAGAAGACTAGCTGTCATGAAGAGGATATGGCCATGACATAAGCTCATTAGATCCTTTTGTATGGGTAAAATTACAAATCGCAGAAAGGTCTTAATATAGATAGACATTAATTCACATGCTGCCTAGAATAGAATCTACTAGCAGTGGTTTCACAGCATCATATGCATAGCAAAAGCAACAGATGAATATCATACCAATGGTTTCTATCTACTGGGTATAGATATATAGCATTATGACTGGTATATACCAAGCAAAGCTCCTTATGTGCGATCAGTACCATGTTCCAAGTAGTCTTAATATAAAATGTCAACATAATATAAATAAATGACATATGACCACAAAATGTTCAAATGATCATTTTTAATGTTCGAAATATCAATTTTCATGTTCAGTTAATGTTTCTGAATAGCATAATGTGGTTTGTGTAGATGTTATAATAAATTGTATTAAAATTACTTTTTAACATTCACTGACATTTCATTGGTAGAAGTGAAACTAGGCACTGATCTATTTTTGAGAATAACACAACACAGGGGTGCACGTTTGTGTCTGAAGCTTAAACTACAATCACAATGTGTGTAGGGAGTTTAATTCTATAATAATGATAACAGCTTGGCACCGTATAGAATGATAACGGCTTGGCACCATTTCATCACCTGGTACAGTATGTTGATCGCCACATGCACATGTATATTCAATGTATGTGTACACAACACAGGACACCAGTGTAAACACAAGGTCTGGCCATAACGACAGCTCAGACTACAATGATGACATTACCATGTGTACTAACTGCGGACTACGAAATGACAAACTGCGACCATGTTGGGTCAGACCATGGTGACAACAACATAAGACTAACAAAAGGTAGTAACTGTGGAGCTTAAGACTAACAACGTGTAGTAACTGCGGACTACGAAACAACATAAGATTAACCATGTGCAGCAACTGCAGACTACGAAATAGCTCATAAGAATAACAACATATAGTAACTGCAGAGAACAACACAACAAATTGTGGCCATGTTTGGTCTGGCCGTGGTGACAACAGCTTACAACTAACAACGTGTAGTAACTGCGGACTACGACACGACAAAGTGCGACCATGTTGGGGTACCTAGTTGGTCTGCTAGCTGTCGTCCTCTGTCTGTGGACACCACTCGCTCGTCCTCCAAGTCGCACTTGTTCCCCACTAAAACAACCTGAGCATTGTCCCACGAATATGTCTTGATCTGGGTGCACCTGGAAGAACGCAAAGAAGACGGGCCGACATTAGCAAACAGGACGTACCTAGTTTGTCGGCCAGATTTCTGCCCCTGTCCTCCGAGACGACCCTGTGATCCTCATAGTCACATTTGTTAGCAACTAAAATTACCTGAGCGTTCTCCCACGAGTACATGGAGATCTGAGTGGACCTGGAACAACGGGGTAAACACTGGTTACGTCTGTGCAGGGTGGGGCAGGCAGGCAGGCTGGGTGGTGCAGATTAGGTGTGGTGGGGGGAGCAGGAAGGGAAGGAAGGTAGGGAAGGGGAGGTAACTCATACTTACCTGCACCTGAACCAGATCTATGCTAAATGGCTAGTAGAAGAAATGACATCTCAGGCAGATCTGCGAGCCTGCAGCTGCTACTAATTTTGTTGTTGTCAGTTAAAGTATTAGTAAATTAGTAGTATTAATGTTAGTAAGTTTGGCATCCCATGCTTACAGATTGACATCCCATGCTGATATTTATATACACTGCAAGAACAGGCCCCACACTTACAAAAATCTTTTAGTACAAAGTTGTATTCCACTTATGGCTTTGTTCACAAATCCCCATTATAAGATTTGGGCTTGAGCATAAAATCATATTCGAAAGATTGTGTAATCTAGGAGCCAGGTATTCTATCTTCCAGTGGATAAATATTTTTCTTAAATATTTTTGTTTCTTTTTCTTCAACTATTAAATGGCAAAAAAAGCATTATTCCAGTATTTTTCGAAAGGCTTGTCAAAATTGATATATTGGGCCAAATTGCTTCCTAAACACTTCAATGGAGATATAGACCAAATATTAAATTACGGTACTGCGAGATGTCATTTGAAGGAGTGCATGGCCGACACTGACGTCACCATTAGTACACTCCCCAGTCAGAGTCGGCGCACAGAAGCAGGGGATGCGTGGGGCAGGCAAACAAAAGTATGGCATATACAAGACACAGAGAGGGCCCCGGTCACCAGGCATTGCAAGCCAACGCAGCCATACCTAGATCCTTGGCCAAGTCCTCGCCTTCCTTATAATGAACCACCCGCGACTCGTCCAGATCGGATTTGTTACCTACTAGCGTGACGCATGCGTTACTCCATGCGTGCGTCTTGATTTGTGTGCACCTGCGGAAACGAGACACAGTCCGAGCATGCAGGAGGTGAAATTAAAACAAAAAAACGTAACAAGGTGGTGTCAGCTCAAGAACAGAAGATATTACCATAGAAGATATTGCTGTTATCGTCAGATTTTATAGTAGATATTGCTGTTACCATCAGATTTCACAGTAGATATTGCTGTTATCATCAGATTTTATAGTAGATATTGCTGTTACCATCAGATTTCACAGTAGATATTGCTGTTATCGTCAGACTTCTCCATAGATATTGCTTTTATCAGATTTCACAGTAGATATTGCTGTTATCATTAATTTCACAGTATCAGAGTAAAAATTAATTAGTGATGATACTAAGGAATAGTAATAACATTAAAATATTAACATAATGCTACCTTACCTCTCATATTTTGAGCAATATTAGAAATATTTGACGATAATAATATGAACAATTCCTAGATTATTTGGGTAAAATTATATTCCTAAAACATTTTTTTTTTTAAATAAATTTTTAATTGAATACCGGGTAGTAATACAGTGTATTAAAAATTATAATTTGTATTTTAATCAAAATTACCAATGCCATATAATTTGTTATTGAGAAGCAATTATTTTCCAACAAGTAGAAAATAGCATGCTCCCATGTGCAATCAAAGCCTAACATTCTGTTGCATCAGAAAATTAAATAATAGAATCACTCATGCAATGAGTTATTCAGTATTCAAACTACATTATCAAGATGGTCTCGATAGCATAGTACAGTACATGTACAAGTAATTAACTGGATAAGTTGTCTCCCCTAATTGTAAATCGTTAGTTGATTAATACTTCATGACAGCACTACGGTATATAAAGCGAGAACGTACTGGCATGTAGACCTATTGGGATATCGATGATAATTAATTGAAAGTCGACTGTACAATGCCTTTCATGAAATATATATCAAGAAGAAAAGTATTTTAAGTGCAATTTCTGGATCGCAAGTGAAGAAGTTGACACAACAACACATTCCTGCACTATCTAAGAGAATAATAGATGATAAATATATATATGAATAGTGCGTTTTCATTTTAGTCTTAGTATTTTATTAGTAATCTAAAAGTATATATATTTTTTATTCTAGTAAGTGCAAAATGTATAAAGAATTGTAGGGTCACCAAAAAAATATAAAGATCACAGTTTATATTAATCAACACAAGAAGTTCTCTTGCAGTAGGTTGACTGTTATTGGTTAACATAATAGAATAATAATCAGATAATAGCGTAATTGCACATGTCTAACACAGAACTATGTAATAAGACCTCAAGAAGTCTGTATATTAGCAGACGAAAAGTCCAGTTAATTAAGATGGCTAATACAGAGAATTTTATTGTTTTAAACAGTGAGTGAGTGAATATGGAATTTAACGTCGCTGCAGGAATCTTTCACCCATTTGTGACGAGTTTTAAACAGAACTAGAAGTTAACTCAAACACATTTAATAATATATATTTATTAACAAGCTACTCTACTCTACCAAAAACTTGATACATATAGTTGGAGAAATATAAAAAGGTAAAAGGTGCAACTATCAAAAAACGAACTGTAAAAGATAAAGATGATAATGAAATTAAAATGATAAATAAAGTAAATATTCATTTTTTTAAAAATAAACTTTTGCATATTTATGGGGAAAATAGTAATAAAGCTTTTAGTCATAGTGTGCCAATATCTTCTGACACATGCTGCTTAGTGGTGCTTAAAAATAACTAACAAAAACAGTAATAATGATAATAGTAATAATAATAATAATAGGACATTTATATAGTGCATAATTAAAGAAGGTTTTCTTCTCAAGCTGACAATGTGAAACAGATAAAAGCACAACATAACAAAAATATAAAGTCATAGCTAAAAACTGAATAAGAATGAAAGAAGAAAACTGTGCATGGATTATAACTTGAAAGAATGCCATGTTGAATAAGTTGAAGATAACATAATATTTACTTTTGTATGCTTTAATTATTTCTAAAGATTTTCTCGAACTTCAATATTAAAATAATCAAAGAAAATTATACAATTGCATTTTTCTCCAAATGACATAATCACAAAACATGCATCTCATTGTCCAGTAATGAAATACGAGTTGCCAGATTACTCACCAATCTTGTACTGCATTAAAAGACTCTTCATTGGTGACATCATACATAAGTATAAAGCCCATAGCACCACGGTAATATGCCGTTGTTATCGTTCTGTACCTCTCCTGGCCCGCTGTGTCCTGAAACAAACAGAACATCAGATTTAGACAGAACTTCAGGCATGTCGGTATGCAAATAGGCAGACAGACAGACAGAAACAGACAGACAGACAGACACACACACACACATAAGCATACATGGACAAGTCTGTGGAAATGGCAAATATAAGTCTTTTAATGACTAATAACATTCCAAGACTCATGAAACATCACACTATACATGTACTAGTTTATTCCACAATATAAAAAGTTCATTCCATGTATCTTTCATAAATTTAGCAATAATAACAATAAGTCCATTTGTAACATGAACATTCCATTAATTCTGTGATTGTTCATAGCACTACAAAACAGTGAAAGTACTTGTGAGCAGATAGGTTTTGAGGCCTGATTTGAAAGCAGATAGCAATGAAGAAAGCTGTAAAGATATCTGTTTCCATAAATGTGTGTACATACAGCAAATTTCCTGAATATATATTGAAAAATTTCAAAATTCTACGGTATATATGAAACGGTGGAAGTACAAACAAGAGTAAAGTAAATTATTGATACTTCTTTTGATCTAGCCTATTACAATGTAACTTGTTTTTACAAAAACATATTTCCATCCTCAGGCATGTCAAGCTCAGTGTTTACTTCCCTTGCTAATATTCACATGTATAAAGTTATTAGCGCGGAGCTACAGGTAGTCGGCCATGTAATGTCTTCCGACGATAATTATTGCCTGTCATTACGCTATCTCCGGGCGGTCTGCTCTCGCTGTTGAATTATTCATGTGACAACTAACGGACCCAGATGATACAGTCGACATCGCATTGATTGGACCCATCAAGATCTGCCTAGCCAACCCAGCCCACTCAATGTCCGGTCAAACACAATTTAGTCTTCAGGAATCTTCAAACAGAACATGCTTCAGGAATAAGCAAACAGAAAATGTTTCAGGAATCATAAAACATAATGTTTCAGGAATCACTGGAATATGTTTCAAGAATAATCAAAGATAGCTTGTTTCAAGAAACATGTTTCAGGATCGCCAAACAGAATATGTTTCAGGAATCGTTGAGCAGACCATGTTTCATGAATGGTCGAACAGTCTGGCACAGAAATTCTGCAACTGGTGATGTAGTGATATTTAGTTGTATTTTCAACTCTGGTGATATAGTGATATTAAGTACATATATTTCAACTCTGGTGATGTAGTGAGTGAGTGATTATGGAGTTTAACGTCGCTGCGGGAATCTTTCACCCATTTGCGACGAATGGTGATGTAGTGATATCAAGTTTATTCTATTATCATTGAAATCAAATGTTAGCTTACAGACTATTGTTAGGATGAATGAAAGTGAATTCCCAACTTCTAAGTACAGTGTCCCCTCGATATAACGCTGAATTTGGGGTCCATGACATACCCCCAGCCTTATAGTACCAGCCTTATA
>JAUTBQ010104974.1:0-15877 GCA_032361185.1 Lepetodrilus ovalis | reverse complement strand
CACCACTTTGTCTTATGGTCGTGCATATAGACAGACGATGGCAAGCATGCAGCCATTTTGTTAGATACAATAGGTTTATGATAGCCCTACATAGATATTCATCGTAATTTTACAATACTCCCAGATACGATAGTTTTGTGAATTGCAAAGCATCTCCAGCCGTATCTTACTGCAAGTAGATCTAGTGTAGTACGGGGCAAATAGCCCAGTCGTACAAAGCGACACATTTCTTATATGTATTTGATTGAATTTGTCGTGTTTTCAGTAAAATTTGTACTTACATCAAGTCAGTGTCATCTCTTAAATAACAGAGTTAAAAAAATATGTTTCCATTTTTTCTGTGATAGGAATGTGTCGACTGCTGATTGGTACCGACGAATGTGAATGGTCACTCACTCTTTTCTCAGAGAATTTGTTAATTGTTATCAAATTTTATAATAAAAACTCTACAACAAGAACCTTGCATGTCACATTGTGGTGGCTAATGTATGCCATAGTTTTGTGATGGGATAAAAGTTCCGTAGTTATATCCAGCTGTTAATTTTTTCAGGAATATATTAAAACCTTGTCCCAATTCCCCCAAACTAGCTGCAACATCCCACTTCATGGTCCATCCAGCACGTCTATGTAACCTCAAGGTACCATAGCAACCTGGGAAATCATACCTGTACATATGACGTAATCACCTGCAGTAAATTTTATGTCATAGCGAAGGTTCAAGTATAAACGACGTGACGAGAAACAATGGCTTTTACATTTAACAGTACTGCATAACTGATGCGCTCCGATTGGCTGGATACCGCACACGTCTTAAAATGGATGGGAAACACAAAAGTCAACATATACGTCGCATTCAAATGACCAATCCGTCAACATTCTACCTACAACAGTTACAAGTAAGTGTAATTTGGATAGAAAAATGGACACTGTATCAAACTATGCCAACCAATCCGCGAGTGCATGCCATAAATTTGAGCTAGGAGAATGCCACACTCGACAAACTGTGGCCTAACCACTTTTAGTGGAGTGATCCCTCTACCTCCAAACAGCGATCAGCTGTACAATGGAGGTAGAGTATCTCGACCTAGTACTACACTAGAAGCAATAGTGCCAGCACTAGGCTTCAGTGTAGTAGGTGCTACACAGGATGCAATAGTAAGTAGCACTAGGCGCCTGTGTAGCTGATGCTACGTTGGAGTGATTATGGAGTTTAACGTAATGCTACGTTGGAAGCAATAGTACGTGTACTAAGATCCAACGTACCATAACTCGACGTCCTAGTCGAGGGTGTCGACTGTGTGCTGGTGCCCGACCCCCCAGATGAACTGGTGGTCGTGGACACCTGCCGGTTCGTACTAACTGTCGAAACAGAAGTACGAGCCTTGGAAGAGAGTGCGCTCTCGCGAGACAAGCGCTTCCTTAATTTAGAAGCGTTAGTCCTACGAGAGCAGAACATCTTCCAATGCGCTAAGACCACCCATTGCAAAGTGGGCATGGGTAGTCCTCAGTGCAAGGTCGACACAGTTCACACAACGCGTGTGAATCCGTGTTGATTAGAATAGTGGAGCAATCCACACCAGGGCACGTCCGAGTTTGCATGGACGGTACCCTGGCGAAGACGTCCATACTATTCAATAGAAAAGCTGTCGACTCTAATACAAGTATAGAGTTAAAAGAAAAAATACAAGATGGCCGACTGGCCGCGTGGTTTCACAAACCACAAGATAAATAAAATTTTGACACGAAAATAGAATTAATAATCTAAAAGGCGGATTTACGAAAGTTAATTAAAGATAAAAATGATTGAGACTTAGCTCAGTGAGCAATGAACATGGTGAATCTAGAGTCTGCTATGTAGTACAACTAGATTATATACTCAATGCACATTGAGGTTGTTTATAATGGCAAGAAAACTGCTACAGCAGAATACATATTCATATACCCAAGCAGATTCAAATGATCTAAGTAAAATAGCTCGAACTTCTAAGTAAAATACGGAAATTAAATTCTAAGTAAAATACGGAGTTATCACCCATGGACATGCGCACAGTGCAACAACAATAATCCTTTGTCTAAAACTTTCTCTATCAGAATACAGTCGCGCACGGAATCCAGATTCATAAACACTCCTTTCACGTTATCAGATCTGTTTATCGTTATCGTGTTACGTTTATATACGATCTCATGTCCGCTACGCTGTCTTGTTAATCGGCTGCCATGTCTTCGCGCTCGCGCTCTCGCCGTACAAGTTCAATCGATCGTGCCGTCCGCATTGACCCAGATTCCAGTGACGATGATCTCGCTGTGCCTTCTACTTCTTCTGATCCCGCTAGACGCCGATACCAATCTATGCCCCCAGCTACACGCAGGTACAAGAACTTTCCTCGGAGTTGGCCTATTGACAAAATCACGGGATATATTTATACCATACTAGGCATTCGTCCCCCACCCGGTCTCACGAGAAAACAATATCAGGCATTCTATACTGATAATGCGAGCATGGCCAACGTTCCTCCTACCGCGACAGTTGACCTATCTACGCCCCATAGCGATACGACCGTCACTATCACCAAGCTGGTTGAGATGGTCACAGACCTCACAAAGACAGTCTCCAGCTTGGCCGCGAGCGTGGCATCCTCAGCATCGTCGTTGCCGGTTCCATCTGCCACTACCAGCCTACCTCTATTAAGCAGCCAGTCGTCTTCCAACACCTTGGCTACGGCTCGCTTTACCAGCGAAGATCCATTCGAGATAGCAGGTAATTCCCCATCTACACAGCCCCCCATATCGGATGTGACTTCTATTCCATCTGTGGATATTGTGGCAGCGCCTCTTAAAAGGTTAATTTGGGAGGGTAAGGACGTTAACCTGGCACTGCTACTCATTCCGGATGAGCTTACCCCGCCTTCCCAGATGTTGCATGTCGGGGACCTCCACCTCCGCCTCAAGGCCACCACCGACCCCAGACTTCAAAAGCCACTATCCTTAGACAACTTTTCTAAAGCATTTATGCGTTTTAAGGACATTATGTGCATACGCTGGCCGCAACGGGAGACAGAGCTGGGGAAATATTACCGCCATATTCTGGATATGCACACAAACTATCCAGGCCAGCTGTTCTACCAGTACCACTTGAAGCACTCGGCCAAATCAGCGGCGCTGTTGGACCAGTACAACTTTAAACTCAACTGGGGAGTTCTAGACAACGACCTCTACCGGACGATATTCACCGGTCAACGGGTACAGGCCTGCCAGCTCTGCGGGAACATCGGCCACGAGTCCCAGTTCTGCTCGCTGGTCAACAGTTCCCTCTCATCAAACACACAACATGCCGCACACCAACAACCAGACTCGCTGTCGCAGGGCCACGACACCTACATACGCCCCATACCTTTTTGCAACAACTTCAACTTAGACAGATGCACTCGCCCTACCTGCCGCTTCCGACACCTGTGCTCAGGATGCAGGAAATCTCACCCCTTTAGCAAGTGCTGGCACAACCCGGAGAACCTGAGGGCCAGCTTGGACGGCCGGCATAACAAAGTCAGGAACACAGACAGGAAGTGACTTACTCACCTCGGCGCGACACCTAGTCCCATCAATGTTGACCTACTCAAGACTCAGTTGTCACGCCACCCGGATAGACAATTCACGGAATCTTTGATTGAGGGCATCACACACGGTTTTTACACAGGCATCATTGATGCTCCTACCATCAGCGCGGAATGTAGGAACCTGCTTTCTGCTCGGAGAGATCCAGTCACAGTCGGACAATTAATTCAAAGAGAGATTGACAGTGGGTACCTCATTGGACCTTTCCTATCATCGCCGTTTCCCACACACAGGGTCAGTCCGATCGGGTTAGCGGAGGGAAAATACTCAAAAAAGAAACGTTTAATCACCGACCACTCTTCCCCCCACAACAACTCTGCAACGCCTAGTTTAAATTCACTAATCAACAAAGCCGATTACTCGCTTTCATATGTGAGAATAGATGATGCGATAGCCATTATTAAGTCTATCGGTTCTGGCGCACTCATGTGTAAGACTGACATTCAAGATGCCTTCAAGCAGATTCCCTTACATCATAGCGTGTGGCATCTCCATGGCATTCAGTGGGACGGTCAGTTGTACTATTACACCCGTTTAGTCTTCGGAAGCCGATCCAGCCCCCATATATTCGATAGACTATCACGCGCGCTGTGTTGGATTGCTACCGACACTTACCATATTCAGCACATTCTTCATCTCCTGGATGACTTCCTTACGATAGACCGTGCTTCAGCAGATGGGAACGCAGCTATGAATACTTTACTACTCATGTTCCACAGACTCCAAATACCTCTGTCTGCCAGCAAGACCATAGGACCGACTACATGCCTCGAATTCCTGGGAATTATCCTAGATTCGCATCATATGGAAATCCGCCTACCACAGGAGAAAATTGATCGGATCGTTGCTATCATGGAGACGATAGAAGATAAACGTACTGTGACCAAACGGCACCTCCTTCAAATACTAGGCCACTTAAACTTTGCGATGCAGGTAATACGTGCAGGGAGAGCGTTCATTAGCTACCTGCTCGGCCTAGCACATTCAGTAACAGAACTTCACTTTCACGTGACCATCACCAAGGACTGTAGATTAGAGTTCCAGATGTGGCGTGCCTTTCTCCGATATTGGAATGGGAAGTCTTTCTTCTTGGAGGATGCAATCATGGCACACGACTTTCAATTATTCACGGATGCTGCCGCATCCATCGGCCACGGTGCCTACTTTCAAGGATTGTGGTTCGCAGAGAAATGGCCCAAAGATTTTCTATGTGTCGCCCATGAGGACATGTCGATAGCACTTATGGAACTCTACCCAATCGTAATGGCTGCCGTTGTCTGGGGTCGTTTGTGGTCGAATAAGACAATTCATTTTCTCTGTGATAATTCCACTACGGTGGCGATACTCAACAAGTCCAGATCTAAATCGTCATTTATTATGTCACTCATGCGTAAACTTGTGCTTACAGCAGCCAGACACAATTTCCTATTTCTGGCATCCCACCTACCAGGTCATACTAATCTCATCGGCGATGCCCTATCTCGTTTTCAGTTGGACAAGTTCAGACGTTTGGCACCACAAGCTTCCCGAAAGCCAACCCCGTGCCTCCCAGTGTCTCAGCTAACAGTCCCACCAGTGTTGACCTGAATCGCCTGTGGACTAGGGCAGTAGCTCCCAGTACGCGAGCGGCCTATGACGTTGGGTTGCGCACCTTCCTCACTTTTGCGTCCATGACTGGTCGCGCCGGGGGGCCACGACCACTACCTGCCCTCACAGAAAACGTACTCCTCCTCTTCGTTGCTCACTGTCAGGCCAGACTCCAGCTCCGATCCTCGACAATCAAGCTCTATGTCAATGGGATAAGATTTCACTATCTTTGTCACGGAATGCCCAACCCTTGGACAGCAGGACATCTGCTCCGACTCCACTGCATCATGACATCGATCAAGAGGATGGACCCACCCAGTCGACAAGTCCGCCTACCCATCACTATCAGCATTCTCGCAGAATTGTGCAAACTTTTCGACAAGGGATTCTTCTCGCAATACATGGACAGTCTCATGAGAACAGTGTGCTGTACAGCATTCTTTGCATTCCTTCGTTGTGGGGAATTCACTTGCGAGTCGTACAACCCGGACCTTCACCTGTCAATCTCCTCCGTCCAGACCACCAGTGATGTCAACTTTACTCGCCTGTTGCTGAAATCATCGAAGACGGACCCGTTCCGCAGAGGTTCGACAGTGCTGTTGTGCGCGGTGGACAGTCCATACTGCCCGGTCAAAGCCCTCAGGAAGTACGTCCTGAGGCGCACGTCTATTGGCGCCCGAGAAACAGATCCGTTGTTCACTACAGAACAGGGGAGACCACTATCGCGCAAAGAGTTCATCCATCTACTCCATCAGGCACTGTCTGCATTAGGCTATGATCACAGCCAATACAGTGGACACTCTTTCCGGATTGGTGCAGCAACCTCTGCTTCATGTGCCAAAATACCCGACCACCTCATCAAGACCATGGGCAGGTGGTCATCCGATTGCTATGTGCGCTACATCAGAGTCCCTCCGAATTCCTTGGCCCTCGCCCACAGGAATCTAGTAGACTTACTGTGAGGGTTTGTGACAGGAAGTAGCATACCCAGCCAGCATTTGGTGTCTATTCTCACTAGTGTTCACTAGCCACAATAATGCTAGTAGTGAGATGTGCTGACATAGTGGCCCGAGTACCTCATGTGTCTACTACTGTGGATCCCCCGGTACATGATCGGTCTGGTTGACTATAAACATTACTATAAACATTACTATAAACATTCAAAGAGGCGGACCAATTGTAACAAGTGTGAGAACTTGTGATATCTGACAACCATAACTTTGTTCATGTATGTAGCGTGCATTCAGCACACCATCGACGTGTGTTATACTTATTGCCTACCTGTGGTCCCCATTTGAGTTAGTCATCCACACCAGTTGAAGGGCAATATGCCGCCCTTCCATTTATTTGCCACATTTGCTAGTCATTATCTGTGACCATATGACACCCTAGCCTATCGTCCCAAGTGCCACTAGTAATACCCACTTATCAAGTGCCATATAACACCCATATTATCATGTTCTTAGTGTAGTTACCTAGTATATTGCTCACACGTAGGTGTCATTTCCACCTTGTCAGAGCACCTGATGGCACTCCTAGTACTATCTCCCAATGGTGGATAGCCATTCCCATTTGTCAGAGTGTTAGTGACACTCCTAGTCTTATAGGTACCACAATTGCTAGTCATCTCCACCTTGTCAGAGTGCCGTATGGCACTCCTAGTTATTATAATTCCCACAGGTAGCTAGTCACATCCAACTTGCATTAGGGCCTTATGCCACTCTAGTCTTAGGGTTTCCAGGTTGGGGGTCATCTCCACCTTATCAGTGCCTTAGGTTGCTCTTAGTTTTACAGTTCTCCAAACAGGGGGCAGCCATCTCCACATGGTCAGGGCAAATGACAATACTATCATTATGTCATAAATGTTGTCTACCTTTTGTTGATTCGTGACAAGGTTGCTACAGTCACGATCACAGATATCTATGCTTTGGGGAATTCTCAGATAACATATTACATCAATTATCTTCAATCTTGGCACCTTTAAGTCCAGATATGGACTCTTCAGTCTCCCCTTCAGCATAAATGATTTAATTTAGCAGTGTTATGTGCAGTCAGTTGCCTATACCTGAAGCTCAGGTCATATCATAAAAAAAACAAAAACAAAAAACAATAGGCAGCTGATCCAAAGCTTGGGCATGATCAACGCTTGACATGTTGTGCATAACCTATTTCATAGGTCGCCGGTTTAGCCCAAGAATAATAGTTGTGAAATAATTCTAGTCAGGGCTAAATCGGTCCCAACGCTTGGGCATAGTAGAAGCTTCTACTATGGACATACTAATTTTAAAGAGAGTTCCCCATAGCTCCAAACCTAGTATATATCATACAAATATCCGAGTACATGTATAACATTCCCATATTGCCAACAGTATGTTCTATATGTATATGTATACTTTAATTATTGCATACTATATTGTATGCCAATAAATGTTCTATAAAATGTTATCTGTGTTGCATTGTCATTATAAACCATACTAACACATACCATTCTTTAACATTCCATACTCATTTTACATATTCATACATATCCTAACATACCATGCCCATATGGTATCATACCAGATACGTACCTTATGAGTGCCAGTTACTGATTGCTATTTGGCTTGTAGGACTGATGTGCACGTGGCAGGGGTGTATGGGTCTGGAGAAAACCTCCAAGTCTACAGTAGTACTCAGCTGATTACCACCATCAAACAAGCCAGAACAGACAACCAGAACAGCTATGACGCTCTCTACATTACAGGAGTTGGGGTCAGTGTCATGTGAATCCGTAAACCAGAGAATGGTCTTAGTAATTATGAATAATATCCTTTTTATGTTTAGAAACATTTTGCAAGGTAATTTTTCAGCTTTAATTTTAAAAGAATTTTTTAAAAATTGGGTAGATTTCTAACAGGGTAATAAATGTGTATTAGTCAGTATTATATTCACTATACCTATTCCCAATGTATAATAACATTAGGAGCTGGGTGGACTGTACAATTATGACAGCTATTCCAAATTAAGATGACATTAGCAGGTAGGTTGACTGACTAATGTAAGATGACATTAAGAAGTGGTGTTGACTAATGTAAGATGACATTAAATAGTGGGTTGACTAATTATAAGGTGATATTAAGAAGTAGATTTACTAATGTAAGATGATATTAAGGGGATGGTTGATTAATGTATGATGACATTAAAGTAGGGTTGAATAATGCAAGATGACGTTAAGAGGTCAGCACGACTAATGTAAGATGACATTAAGAGACAGGTTTATTAATGTCGGATGAAGAGGAGGGTTGACAAATGTAAGATGACATTATGAGGTGGGTTGACTAATGTAAAATGACAATAAGAGACAGGTTTACTAATGCAGGATGACATTGTAAGAAGACATTAAGAGTCATGTTGACTAATGCAAGGTGACATTAAGAGGTGGGTTGACTAATGTAAGATGACATTGTAAGATGACATTAGGAGTCAAGTTGACTAATGCAAGGTGACATTAAGAGGTGGGTTGACTAATGTACAATGACAATAAGAGACAGGTTTACTAATGTAGGATGACATTGTAGGAAGACATTACCGGTAAGAGTCAGGTTGACTAATGCAAGGTGACATTAAGAGGTGGGTTGACTAATGCAAGATGACATTAAGAGGTGGGTTGACTAATGTACAATGACAATAAGAGACATGTTTACTAATGTAGGATGACATTAAGAGGTGGATTGATTATGTAAGATGACATTGTAAAATGACATTAGAAGTCAAGTCGACTAATGCAAGTTGACAAGAGTTGGGTTGACTAATGTAAGGTGACATTAAGAGACAGGTTTACTAATGTAGGATTACATTGTAAGAATACATTAAGAGTCAGGTTGACTAATGTAAAGAGACATTGAGCGATGGGTTGACTAATGTAAGATGACATATACCCCACAGACCAAGGAAGAAGAGCGAGGCTTACTGGACGAGACGCCGATCCTGGCTGTTCTGGTTATCATCATCCTACTAATCATCATGGCTCTCATACTCTTCTGTCTGGCCTGCTACTGCATCCGAGACGCGTGAGTCTTTTGTACAATCTGTCCATAGCCTCATACCATAGGCAGACTTAGCGCAAAACCTATGGTGACTATTTTCAATCTATAGTTCGCTCGAGCTCATTGTAGTCTGACTATCGTGACGTCACACAGAAACTATGGTCCGACCACAGTCAAGTGCTAGTTTTTGTTTAGTCAAGATGGCGACCGAAGACAGGATTTGAATGTAAAACATATTTTTATTGAGTAGAACTTATCGTTAAGTGAAAATCACTTACATTTTATTTAGTTTTAATTCTGATCACGATGCTATGGTCCTTGTCATTGAATAAATCGTTTACCGCAAAGTACAATCTGTGAATATTGTTTTGAAATACGCGGTGTTGGATGTACCATAGAGTGTTCGGTGCATTCGGGCGATCAACCAGACTAGACATGCGCAGTGTAGGAACAATGGTTAATGAATGGTCATCGCACGAAGTAGGCCATACTGAATCTAGAAAGCAGCTTTAAACCCCAACGTAAAAACAAATAAAAAATAAAACATCTAATATATGGCATACGATCACCATCAATCAATCAATAATAATAATAATAATCGTAATAATATGCACATTTATGTTACACCAAATCCACACTGGAAAAATATGCTCATGCAAATATTCAGCTTTCCGTTGAACATCTAAAAGACATTTAGAATGATGACTTTTATATAGTAGTCTATGATGTCACTCACAGAAATTGTCACTATAGATGTCCGTAAATGAGCCATAATTCTTTAACCCATGAGTTATGTTGTAAAGATGATCCAGCTTTCATGGTTTTAGCTTTACGCAAAATTATCATACCATAAAAGAATTTGGTAACCAATGTTCAGCTTGTTGTAGGGCCGCAAACAGCGTCCTAATGATGTATTTTTTATAGTGGCATGTCACGTGATACACCTAGACTTTTACGCGCAGGTGCGAGTCCTACTATGAAAAGGGCTAATACAAAGTAAATATTAAAAATATTTAATATATCAATCTACTTAATTTCAGCAAGAGGAAGAAGAAGAGGAAGGTGGATACGTACGTCAGTGGCCATGGTAAGTTTAATATATTTATTTGATTCCCTTGCTTACATAATTTTGTGTGTGATAATTTTGGCTCGGGCAGGTCAAAAACATATGGCCATATTTTATTAAACTAATTGTCTTCTCTTTACTGGAAGCAAGTGTACAGTGTGATCCATTAATGACTGAATATTGAAATTAAGTTTAATAACAATTGGTTACACCCATACTCGAAAACACAAGCCATTATGACTACACTAACCTTTGTCAAATATTTGACGGAGGTTAGTGTAATCATAATGGCCTGTGTTTTCGACGACGGGTTGCATGAATATTGGATAACACTGTTTGTGAATATTGGATGACATTATTTTCATTTTATTTTTCAGGTCAGGCAACTATTCAGTCACCACCATACATGGTAAGTACAGATCACTGTGAATAGCATGCTCTACACATGTATTTATTATTATTATTACAGGGCTGGTGATAGCGCAATGGTAAAATGTTTGGACATCCCAGGAGTCCGACATCAATGTTTGCGAAAGTTACTTTTCTGATGTGACCATGATCAGATGCACTGTCTGTACATTAAGAATGCAGTTATTATTCTTGGTTAGTCAGTACCAGCTGGTGCAGTTATCATTCTTGGTTTGTCAGTATTAGCTGGTGCAGTTATCATTCTTGGTTTGTCAGTCCAGCTGGTACAGTTATAATTTTTGGTTTGTCAGTACCAGCTGGTGCTCGCATGTTTACTGCAACATTGTGCTAGGTTTCCTCCTGCAATAATTTACAAGCCATGATTTAAGTGAACAAATCTTAAAAGCAGCTTTAAATGCTACCGTAATTCACCTACCGGTATTACGTTAATTTGAACAGGAGAAAATAATTACATTTTTAGCTGTTCGATTTATTAGAAAAATACGAAAATTGAAAATGTTCTGTGTTCGTATAATTAGAGACACCAAAATATAAATATATCTAACCATATAAATAAACATTTTTAAAATATAAAAAATAAATTCAAAATAAAATATAAAAACAAAATAATGGCCTGCTTCAAGTACCTGTGGTGTGGACTATGATGCTCCTGGTTGGGTTGTTGTACTCGCTAAAGGTGTATACTGTAATTCTCCTAATTGGAACTAAATACAGAATTTCTTAAAATATCTTCTTTTTTTAAAAGATTTTTATGGATTGAATATTTATACAATTTTTTTTTATATGGTCATGTTCATATATTTATAGGGTCGGACATTTTTATTTATTTTTTTGTGATTAATTTAGGTATTCAAATTATTAAAGGGTTCGAATTAATAGGTGAATTACGGTATCTATGTCATTATAATTATTTTCTGGACTGCAGACATTCAAAGTATCGTATTAAATAGTAAAGACACTATAATATACATTGTTGAAACGTGTTCTTTGAATGGCCTATATCGTGCTTGAAAAAAATAATATTTCATCTGTTTGTAAATCTGAACTGTTGTCTATAGATGGTATCATGAATTGTGATACTTTATAAAGTTTCCACAATTTGTAAATCCTAATGCATCTATATCCACTGTTCCAGGATGCAAAGCAAGAGGGGCCAGTGTATGACAACCCTGGCTTTGAGCGTGGCCCAATGCCTATTCCTGTCCCTGTGGTTGTGCCAGCGCCCGAACAGCAGACTCACAGCGACGAGTACGCTGTGGTGCAGAAAGTGCGTCCACCTAGTGATGAGATGGCGCCAGTGATTGTTGCTCCAGTCCTGGTCCAGGAACCCCAATCTGTGGAGCCCGAGGGACCAGACCCGGTCATCGAGACCGTCGTGTTGGACTACGACGATGCAGAGCCGGTCATTGTCACCGAAATTGTCGACGATCCAGAACCGCATGCTGTATATATTCCGGAGCCAGAACCGCAGGCTGTATATATTCCGGAGCCAGAACCACATGCTGTATATATTCCGGAGCCAGAACCGCAGGCTGTGTATATTCCGGAACCAGAACCGCAGGCTGTATATATTCCGGAACCAGAACCGCAGGCTGAATATTTTCCCGACCCGGAGCCATCACAACAAGCGGAAGTCCCCGATGACTTTCCACAGTTTCCCACTGAGGATGGCAATGAGGATATGATAGTAGAATTTCAGGACGAGTCTCCCCAATTGTCCCCCAAGAGTAGCCCCTCCCCCAGAACCTCTGTCAGAACATCCCCCAGTCCTCGATACAGCCCCCATTCCAGTCCACGACTCTCTTCTGCGGACGATCCAGAATCGGCCACTGGAATGATGTAAATAAAATGCGTACATCTAATTACCAGATATTATGCCATCATTTTTGTGGAAAAGCAAGTTGGCGGGTGATGCATTTATACAGTGTGTTGGAGAATGCCACTGTATTGATAGCTCAACATATTTGTATATTCAGACCCAAATATCTGTATAGCTCTCACTGTGAGCGGAGGTCTTCAACATGTTAATACAGTAACACTGCTCGCGATCTAACACAGCGTAGGATAAATTTGTAAATAAGAGCTGCTTGTATATAGTTGCTTAGTCTGTGATATTTACTAGAGAACATATATAGGAGAGGATTAACAGTGATACATGTATGTTATTAGTGTATTATATCTATATAATCAAATGTACAGCTGCAATAATATTGGCATCAGAGGCAAAATCAAAAGTCCTGTCCACCTTGATATTAAAGATAATTTACATAATTTGAGTAATAAATGTAAACTACGTTCACTTGGAATACATATCATCACTTTTGTAACTAAAAGATATTCTATGACATCCCTCCAGAGTTAAATTAATCTAGAATATATTAATCGACAAATCCACGACGGATTCATTTAGTAAAGGGAGATAACTCAGATTAAGCATGAATCAGCAGCAGTATATAGGTTATAGCTAGGAATATTCAATTATATATGCAAATATTGGGACAGGAGGAATAAAGAATTGGTTGAAGAAAGAACTTTAAACAAAATTGTATATAATTTTAGGTAATAGTTCATTTCACCAACTATCAACCATCTCCAACTGTATGCATTTATGATGATTAGTTTACAAGATTATCTAGTGTGACTGGATAATTGGATGTGCGGTTTTTAAATTATATTTTACTAATTTGTTTGATATTATGGTATATTGAATGTCATCAAAAGAAATGAGGATGTGTAAACATTGAAAGCGAAGAGCAATATTCATGAAATATTGAATTCAAAATCTTATGTACATGTATTATTATATACCATTTGTTTGTTTAGTGTAGATTGGATTGCCGCTAATGAAATTTATGATATTGTTAAATTCACTCAAATATATTATACTTGATTTATTGAATCTAGATATCAAATGGTTTTGATATACATATTGTCATATATTATTTTTATTAATAAAATATTCAATGCTATAATGGGGTTTTGTCATATCCATACCTATGATCTATTCACAAGAAAGAATACCGGTCAAGTACTGTCAGAATACCCATCAAGTATGATGTCAGAATAACATTGAGTACCATGTCAGAATACTGGACAAGACCATGTCAGAATACAGGTCAAGTACTGTGTACCAGTCAAGTTAAGTACAGTGTCAGAATACTGGTCAAGTGCTGTCAGAATACAGGCTAAGTACTATGTCAGAATACTGGTCAAGTACCCTTAAAGAATACTGGTCAAGTGTTGTGTCAGAATTGCTGTCTAAGCACTGTCATAATTCTAGTCATCTACTGTCAGAATACAGGCTAAGTACTAGCGAGTGAGTGATGATGGAGTTTAACGTCAGTAGGGGAATCTTTCACCCATTTGCTTGAGGCCAAGTATTGTCAGAATACTGGTCAAGTACTATATGTCAGAATACTGGTCAGGTACCATGTCAGATCCTTGCACTCCAGGGGAACTTATTCCAATTTTAAAGGACTCTCCATGCTGTACACCCTGGCACAGATTTAGCGTGAAGCTTGCGCAAACAGCCAAACAATTAAATTATTTTCTCGATGAAATCGCTGTAAGAAATTGTCCAATTAAATAGATGTTATCATTGTTCAATTTATGGCTCCTATAGCCTGTGCAAGTTTCTCTCTAGATGTGTGCCAGGATGTATGACAGAGGTTCAGTGGAATATGTACACCTGAGATGCGAGGGTAAATGTCAGAATACTATGGCACATCTTGCTTCAGACTGGACTTCTCATGAATAGACAAGGTAATTAACTTCCTACTTACTAAGTAGTTGGATAGTTGGATAAAAAGACTGGGGTAGGAGGCAGCTGTCCCCCCTGCCCCATGGCTAGTTATGGTACTGTAAGAGTTAATAGCGGATCAATGACAATAGCATACCATTGAATATTGTCTGTAGACTGGTATGGCAACAAAAGTGTTACCGGTACTTCTTTAAACTTTCATGATACAACCATCTGCTCTCTTCGAATTATGTCCACATCTACAATGTTCAGCTGTGTTGGCATGTAGCTGCCAGTTACCTCATTATACTTCTACAATGTTCAGCTGTGTCTTGGCATGTAGCTGCCAGTTACCTCCTCATTATACTTCTACAATGTTCAGCTGTGTTGGCATGTGGCTGCAAGATACCTTCTCCTACCTACTAGAACATAACATAGTCATAACGTACCGGTATGTGTTGAGGTTAATATACACAGGTCATTAGTAGTAAACAAACTCTAATACAAGAAACTCTCATACTAGCTGTTTCATTTGACTCCATACAGAAATAATGAATGACTAGAACAATATCATGGCAAGGAATTGCACACCCCTGGGATAAGCTTCACAACCTGTATTCCTACTTCACTACCATTTCTAAATGTACCATAAAACATTTCTTTCAGAAATCCTGCAGCAGGAATATATGTAACATAATACAATGCGGAAACATTTTAGTTTACTGTTGTGATATTGATGTTAGAATATACATAACATACATATGAATGGCAAAATACTGGTAGGTGGATGAAAAGAAGAAAGAAAATGTATGTAAAAATATTTTTTTTAATAGATTATACTTCAACCACAACTGGTGATCATAATGTCAACTTAACATTATATTTCATTCAACAAATATCATTGGTAATTTACATTAGCTTGTTATCTTGGTGACTGCACATGTAACTGGAAGTCTGAGAGAACATTGACAACTTGCATAACAACAGTACTATCCTACACCAATAATAACAATAGGAAATTGATCCAAGAAATTGAATTCACATATCAGTTTACATCATAAAGTGTAAGAGATATTTCTTTATGAAAAGGGAAGTATACCATAGTCACCTTGGTCAATCAGGATTGCCATTATTCCCTCGTCATATAATCACCAGCTTGTCATATAATCACCAGCTGGGCCTGTATTCTTGAAACTTCTTAAGTCCTAAGAAGGTCGTAAGTACTAAGAATTTGCCAAACTGGTTTTCTTCTTATTTCAATTTGTGAAGAGATCTTTTCTCACTAAGAAGTTTGCAAGTTTCGAGAATACAGCCCCTGGTGTACAATTTGGTATATTACCAATAGGGGTGACTATCACAGGTAATTTCACTATCACGATAGTATTGCGATAGTTAGAATTACTATCACGATACTATCAC
>JAUTBQ010104864.1:0-15881 GCA_032361185.1 Lepetodrilus ovalis | reverse complement strand
TCATCTACTGTGTCTATCTTTAATATCTTCTTTTTAATACTACTATCATTAATAGGTGTTTTATTGGTTGTTACTATAGATTGGGTACTAGAGTAAATTTCAAATGTCTCTTGACTTGCATCTACAAAATCTACCCATTTACCATATGTGACTTCTCTATCTAGCAGTACATTAAATTTCTTTTTTCGACTTTCACCCAAATAGTACTTAAAGTTTATCTCTTCACTCTCTTTTATATTGTGATCAATGACCAAGATGTCTCCACCTTTACGAGTCTCTATAAGTCCATAAGCAACACCTGTTTTCCCTGTTGGTTTCTCTAAGTCATTATCTATATTTCCTAGAGGTTCAAATATTTCAAAAACCTCACCTTCTTTATTTAAACTATTTCTGATTTCTTCACTTCTTGTATCAATCTCTTCATCAAAAATCTTTTTAACAATAGTTGACTTACTAGAGTTTCCTGCTAAAAATATGTTTACACAGTTGATTTCATTTAAATCTAAATGAGTGTTACTAAAGGCAAGTCTTAATGCGTTGAAAAAATTATCAATACCTTTTTTTATTCTGTTATAGAGAACTAGATATATAGTTTCATGATTTATATCTAACTCAAAATTTACTAACTGTGTACCATCTATTTGAGTTAAATTTACTTCTAAAATTCCATTTTCAAAGCTTTCCATTTTATCTTCAACACCTTCCCAAAATGGTCTCAGTTTTTCCATAAGTACTTTAGTATTCATCTTAGCTTCTCGTGAGAGGCTTAGAAGTGTTTCACTTCCTAAAAATTCAGAACATTCAGGTGGTAATATAAATTGGATATCCGATTTTAAAAGTTTCTCTTTATTGCTTTTAAATATCTCAAAAGATAGTAATTCTAACAAGTTTTCTCCACCTAAGTATCTATCTCCACCTGCTCCAAAGTGTTCTATTGCATAATCATAGCGACGCTCTTTTTTTCCATTGGCTTCTCTATAAATTCCAAAATCAAAATCAGTTGTTCCTCCACCAAAATCAAATACACCATAAAAAACTTTTTCATCATCTTCAGGATTAAATTCATACTCTTGCAATGCTACTACAGCATAGGCTGCTGGTTCACTAGCTCCTTTTACTATGGAGAGTTTGTCTATTTGATTTGGTTGATTGTGTAGCTCTTGTGGAAGAGATTTTTTAATTCCTTTTTCAAAACTTTTTATGATCTTTTCTCTAATTTCAACCTCATAAGTCACAGGAAAAGATAATATATAATTCATAAAAATCCCATTGTGTTGGTTGTTTATATATAGACCAAGGTAATAAGCATATATCTCTATAGGGTTAGTTTCATCTTCTGTAAGTTCTAAAAATGGAGGTAGATCAAGAACATATCCTTGTTTATCTACCATTTTAAGTTTTTTATTTTTATTTCCTGCCCATTGCTTAAGTTCGCTTATGTAAGAGTTATAATCATCTGATTTACTGTTTATCAGTGAGTTGAAAGCAGTATGAGAGATAGTTAAATCTTCCCATCTTGTATAAGGTCTTCCATCTCTACTTTGATAATCTTTGATGAAATTTTCTAAGTTGTTAAACTCCATAATAGTAGGATTTTCATAGTGGCTACTTTCTATAGTTTGTGCTAAATCACCAGTACCAATTCTCATAGGATATATCTTAGTGGTATCTTTTTGATAAACTACTACAGTACTTTTTGTCCCAAAATCAATACCTACAGTACCATCTATAATACTACTTGAAGGATCTCGAGCAACTAATCTTTTATCCAAAGATACACTAACAGGGTTGTTGAAATCATCTTTCTCTTGCCAAAGAGACCAATGTCCTTGTTCTGTATCATCTAACATCTTTTCATAGTACGGTTTTATATCTGCTCTAATTTTATCTTCGTTTAGGAGTTTATCTATAATTGTATTACTTAAGATAGATACAGTAGCATTTTCTTTTAGTTTTACATCAATTATTTGATTATTATCATCAATCATAATATCATAGCTTTTAAATTCATTAATAAGTTGATTGTATTCTATGTTATTTCCTAATTCTTTAGGAATTAGTCCTAATAGTAACCATTTAAAAAAAACTTTTTTTTCTGATAAAACATGACTATTTTTATTTCCTAAACGTAAGATTGGGAGACATGAAGCTGTTGTAGTATCATCAATATTAACAAACTCACTTTGTTGTGTGCGTGTATAAAATTTAATTATACCTGACTCTTGATATAATATGTTTGACTTTATATTTTCAGGTTCTGCTCCTTCTTCGAAAAACTTTTTTAGTTCACTTTTTGTGGGAACATCAAATTTATAATTTTTATCAAAATTTTTTAAAATTTCATCTCTTTTTATACCTGATTTATAAGATTCATAAGTATGATTAGTATTTATTACTCCTGCCCAACAAGCCTTGATTCTATGGTCATAAAGTAAATTATCTTGCATTACTACCCATTTCTCTTTTAATAGTGCTTGTACCTTTTCAAAACTTTCATTTAATCTTGTTTTTTTCTTAGTATTTAAAAAAGTATTCCAAGATTGTTTAAACTCTTGTTCAAGTTTTTCTTTTTCCATAAAGATTTCATTAGTTAGTTTTGTATCCATGTTTATCCTTTTTGTAAAACAGAGTTGAGATATTTTTATTCATAAAACTAACTTTATAATCGACTAAAAAAGAAAATCATTTAGAGGCTTACAGATGAATATATTTTATTAGAATGGTAATTATATTAATATGCTATCTTGTGTATTTTTATCAAGTTTTTATAGTTTCCTATAGTATAACTATTGTTTTTTATAGAGTAAAAGTACTATAAATTAAATATATTTAATTAGAGATAAATATTTATAAAATATTAAGTAAGTGCTTACTTGCGGAGTGCTATACTGAAATCAACTGTTTTAGGATGGAGAAAAGATGATTAAGAAAATATTTGGTAGTTTTAAGATATTAGTTGTTTTTGTTGGTGTGCTTCTTCTTGTTGGATGTGGTGGTGGAGGTTCAAGTTCGGGCGTAGAAAATAAAAAACCTATAGCAAATGCTGGAAAAGATAAAGCCATAAACATTGAGAAAAGTATATCTTTTGATGCTTCTCTTAGTCATGATAGTGATGGTGAAATAGTTAGTTATATTTGGAAAAATGGTGATACTACCCTAAGTAAAAATATTTCATTTTCAAATAGTGACTTTTCTGAGGGTGATTATACTATCGAGTTAGTTGTAACTGATGATAAAGGAGCTACATCTAGTGACACAGTCAATGTAGCAGTACTAGGTACACCTATCATCACTCAAGCCCTAGTGCAAAAAACTTTGGAGTCCCATACTACTATACTTAATAAAAGAGTTTTAGTAGATGATGAAACAATTGTTACTGTTTCTATGGATATCGTAGAAAATAATATCACAGCAGATATACCTATAAAAGTTAAAAAAGAGCATTATAAAAAGGATGGTTTATATGCTGATTTTGTGGTTGTGGATTTTGGGGATAAAACATTTGATAATCTTGAACTTAGTTTAAATACTCCACAAGAAATAGTAAAAACAAAGACATCTAAATCTGTACGAGTAAGAGGTGCAAATTTTCAAAGTTATTGTAAAGATATAGTAAACAGACAAAAGAAAACATACTCTTCTACTTATAAGCAAGCTAGTATTGTAGAGTCATCAAATATTTGTGAATATATATCTAATATAGAAATAAATAGTAAAAATCATACTGTAGCATTAAAATTTGCAAAACCTTTGCCAAATGATTTAACATTGTTAAAATATGGCATCAGGCAAGGTGCTATTGCAAGATATGATTCTACAAAGACAACTCCAACTCAAATAGTTACTTTAAATAGGAAAGATACAGTTTATTATATTGCTCTAGGTATCAATGAAACAGAGTTTGAGTCAAAAAACCTTAAAAAAGAATTTCTATCTTTTTATATAACAAATGACTATCTACAAGACAATGGTTCCATCATCGCTAAAAAAACTTTGGCAGAGACTAGAGCAAGTGAGTCGTTAGATGGTAAAGCATTTGCTTTTAATAACTTTGTAGATACACAAGAAAGAAAACAACCAATCCCTATAAATCAAACGATAACACATAGAATAGTAGATTTTGATAAAGTTCTTGATCCCACAAAAACTACACCAAATGAGATATGGAATAAAACTGACTATGCTTTTCACGATAAAAGAAGTTATCAAGGTAGAACTCCATTACTTCTTATCCATGGATGGCAGGGTGACAAAGGATTGAGAGATCCAAATAAGTTAGGATTGTGGGAAAACTCAGAGCTAAATTATTGGCACAATTTTTTAGCTTATTATCTTACTTCTGAAGAGTTGCAACGAAAATATCATGTATATCTTTATCACTATACATCATATAAACATGTAACCTATAATGCTAAACAATTACAAAACTTACTTGATGATGTCAAGTCTTCTTCTCCTAACTCGGACTTGGCAAAGGGATTATCTTCAGATGATAAAGGTATCGCTATATTGGCACACTCTATGGGAGGACTTGTAGCAAGGTCTTTTATAGAAGAGTATAATGGTTTAGGAAACAATGCAGAAAAGTTGAAAAAGTTAATTACTTTGGATACCCCTCATCACGGTTCGGTTGGAAGTATGGATAGCAAAATTACTGATATTCCTAAAGATTTAAAGACATATGGTGCGATGGATTTACATTATGATAATTTTGATAGTGCTTATAATGCTACTCAATTAATGTATAAGTTTAATATGAGACGAGAAGACTTATTGTTAAACAATTTTGATGAGTATTATTGTACAAATAAGATAGGCTACAATAGCAGAGAAGATTGTATTCTAAAAACAGCAAATCCATATTTAAAATATTTTTATAAAAACTTTTCAAATAAAAAAAATATATATAGTAAAAAATATATATTTTATACCGCTTGGAGTGTACATAGTCAAGAAAAATGGGAAGATGTTATTTCTTTAATACCTACTTATGGTAAATGGTTGAGTTTTTTACAAGAATCAGTTCTTGATTTAAGTAAAAATAATAATAAAGAATTAAATTTTATATCTAATGGGTTAATGGACTTTTCTACTATTTTAATTGGAAATGAAGGTTATTCAGCAGGTGGGGCAGAGTCTATAGGGAGTTCTATTTTATCTTCATCAAGTTTTGTAGATTTTCAACCTTATGCTGGAGAATATCCTGTTGTTGTAAGTGAAACAGATACAAATTCAAAGGATTTATTTTTAGAAAATATATGTACGAAGTATGAAGAAGTTGAAGAGTTAACAGGTGCTGGTTCTACAACAAATAATGGTATAAAAAAGATTATATGTATAGATAGAAAAGATATTCATTTACCTTTAATTACAAGCTCAAATGGACAAGACCATCCCTATAAAATACCATATAGACTTTTTTGGGATTATGACCATAGCAGTATTTATAATGGCACTAGTGGTGACCACAACTGGGACTCATATATAGAAAAAAATAAGATTTTATCTAAAGAACCAACAGATACACAATTTAACAGTCATAGAACAGACTATATCAATGCTGCTTTGCAGTTAAGATTTCCTGCTAAAAACCGTGGAGATTCTGCAGGCAACATGCTCAATCCTCTCAAATATGAACCATCCTTTTTAGTCATAGAAAAAGATTTATTAGATGCTGTTTCAAATGGTGATTTAGATGGTGACGGAATGTTAGATAAATGGGAATATGATAATGACTTAAACATGAATAATCCTGCTGATGCTACAGAAGATGATGACCAAGATGGACTAACAAACCTACAAGAATTTACATATAAAACAGATCCTCAGATGATAGATAGTGACAATGACTCTTATTCTGATTTTGATGAGGTTGAAAAAGGAAGTGACCCTTTAGATATCAATAGCATCCCTCAAGGAAACACCCCACCATCCATCATAACTTTTAAATACAACCAATCCCTACCAAATCAGGAAGGAAACTTCACAATACAAGCTAGAGATAACACAGCTATCTCTAGTGTAATGATAGAGTACGGAGATGGTGCAAGTGAAAATGAAAGCTATCTAGCAGGTGGTTTTGGTTCTGGTCCAGATACGACTGATAAAGAGATAAATGCAACTTTTGTACATACTTATGCCACTGGGAACTATACTGCCAAACTAACTGTTTGTGATGAAGATGATATGTGTAGTGATAAGAGTATATCTATACAGGTTAGTGATATACCTGTACAAAGAAGTTCAAAAGTCCTAAAAACAGGACAAATAATGTGTTACGATTATGTTACATATGCCGAAGAGATTTGTACTGAAAAATATAAAGGTCAAGATGGTTATTATCAAATGGGAGTAGCTAGAAGTTATACTAGAGATGATAAAAATGAAATTGTTACTGATACTTCAACAGGGTTAGAGTGGCAAGATAATATTGATGCAAAAGTAACTGTTGATTTTGTTGTTAGAGGAGAGTCAAAATGTAAAGAATTGAAATTGGATAATGGTGGTTGGAGGCTACCTACTATAAAAGAATTACAGACTTTAGCTGATTTTTCAAAAGTGCAACCTTCTATAAATAATATTTTCAAAAATATTAGTCTAAATAGATACTGGTCTAATACATATGTAATTGCTAAGAGTAATAATGGTTTTGTAGGGAGTGTTAGCTTTGTAGATTTTTATAATGGATATACTATTTTTGATTATGATTCTGATTCTCAAAAGCGTTCTTATAGTAGGTGTACTAGAAAAAAATTAAATACTTTTCCTATGAATGTAAATAGAAATGAAAAAGGTATAGTTATTGATAATGTAACAAAACTGGAGTGGCAAGATATTTATTCAGATAATAACAATGAAATAAAAGAGTCATCTTGGAAAGATGCTATTGACTACTGTAATCAACTGTCTTTAGATGGTGGAGATTGGAGATTGCCAAATGTAAATGAATTACTTTCAATTGTAGAATATTCAACAAATCAAAATTTAACATTAAAAGTATTTAAAACTATTTCAACTTTTTGGTATTGGTCATCAACTACAAATAAGGATGATATATCAAGAGCAAGATTGGTAGAATTTGGTACAGGTAGTGCTGAAAGTAATTCTAAATCAGATATTGCTAATGTTCGTTGTGTCAGAAGAGGATTATAAATTTAATGAAAAATTTTATAATATTTTTTATGCTTTTGAGCTTATATGCTGATGATATGAAACTTAAAAAATTAATATTTGCATATCCAGATTTTTTAGATTCTGTTACTGATAAGTATATTGTTTTTAAAGATGGTTCAAAAATGATTATTGATGATGGTTTAACAAATAAAGATTTTAAGATGCTTTTATCTAACCCATCTTTGTTAGATCAGCTAAGACAAAGATATCCAATAGATGATTTTTCACAACCTAAAATTAATTTTGATCCTGGTCGAATTCGGTATGAGCCTTTTTTTAGAAAGATGTATGGAGAAACAGAAAAAGAAGTTCTTTCACATTTGGTAAAAATCAAATGGATGCCTAAAAGTACAAATAAAATACTATATGTAAGTTCTATCAATGGAGTTGATAAAAAACTTAAATTTATTTCAAATGAATTAGATTTATTGCCCCTTGAGTTAAAAAAGTATGTTTTAAATCCTTCAGGGGTATTTAACTATCGGTTTATAAGTGGCACAAATAGGCTGAGTACTCATAGTTTTGGTATAGCGATAGATATAAATATCAAATATGCAAATTATTGGAAATGGGATAAATCAAAAATAGATAAGAAATTGATTTACAAAAACCAAGTGCCAATGGAGATAGTTAAAATATTTGAAAAATATGGGTTTATTTGGGGAGGTAAATGGTATCACTATGACACCATGCACTTTGAGTATATACCTGAATTACTTAATCTTTAAAATAAAAATAAATTTTTAATAAGGATATATTATGATATATAAAAATATAATTTTGCTACTTTTACCTACACTTCTTTTTTCTTATAAAGCAAAGCTTTCTAAAATGGATCATTTTAATTCTATAGATAAACAATTGCTAAATGCGGAAGCTATATTGGCTCAAGATAGAGCAAATTATCATAAATTTAATAAGAGAGATAGTCAGGATGCTAGTGACAACTATTTTATAACATCAAGTAATAGACAAAATATGGCTAAAATGATTCAAAATGGTGGTGGATTAGATAATGAGGTTAGAACTAAAATAGAAAACTCCAATCCTTTAGTTAGTGTAATCATATCAGGGGATACTGTACAAGTTTTACTTACAGATGAAAAAGTTCAAGATAGTGAGATTGAAAATACATATAAATCTATCTCAACTACAGATACTACTGTTAAATATGCAAAATCCGTCAAAGTAGATACCTCAGATGAAAAATGTGAAGAAATTTTTACAGATGCTTGGAAAGGAAAATATGAGAAGGTAAAAAGACTTCTTGACCAAGGAGTAAGCCCAAACTGTGTGTCTCCAACAATTGAAAAAACAGTTTTAATGGCAGCTGCTAGATATGGAAATGAGTATGATAAAGATGGAAATTTAGACATAGTTAAGTTACTTGTAAACTCTGGTGCAGATATAAATATCAAAGATGAAAACGACCATACAGCTGTTTATTATGCCAGTCGGTTTATGCATCATAAGACAGCAGCATACTTGATTAAAGTGGGTGGCAGTAAAAAAGAGTCAAATTCTGCAACAGAGAGAACAAATACTGAACTTGCTGGAAGTGCGGCTCTTGCAGGGCTGATAGTAAAAGGAATAGGTTCTGTAATTGAAAGTGTTAAAGAAGCTAGTTCAGGGAATAGTGCAAAAGGAAATTATGTTATGGTTCAATTTGATCCTATATGTGGTATTATGGGATGTATTGGAAGCAATTTACAAATATCAGGCGGTCCTGGAAGATTTTCTGCAAATTTTTCTGGTGCATCAATGGGAGCTATACATAAAGGATATAATGGTTTGTCAGGTCAATATAATTGGTCAGCAATAATAGATAATAGCAAAAAATGTTCGGGAAGTTTTTATATTAGTGGTCAAAAGCAAAACTATAGAATTGCCGTCTATGATCATTGTAGCGATGCTGGGTCTGGTGAATTTTAGTCAGAGGAAATTGTGATATGAAAAAAATTATAGTATATATGTTGTCATTTATTATTTTGTTTAGCACTCTTAATGCCAGTCGCATAAAAAAGGATTTAACCAAAGATTATCTAACACAAATTAACACACTGTTTGATGAAAATATCAAGATATTAGATACTCTCAACAAAGAAGCTACTGTTTTTACCAGTCAAAAAGACAAGTTGATTCAAAAAAACTACTATAACTTTCCCATAGGCTTTATGGCTACGACTAAAGAGTTCACTACTGTTGTAAGTGGTTCAAACACTCTTTTTACGAGAGGCAATGGAAAAATTTTCCAAACATACAAACCCAAAAATCCTCAAAATATCTTTTTAGAACATCACAAAGATAGAGCCAACTACTATGTTGATAAAGGTATAGATAAAACAAGAGATATCTTAGGTGTTAGTACATCTAAACAAAAGAGTTACTACACTGAAGCGATGATGTTTATAAACTTTTTCCCAAGAGTGGCTTTTGGTTTAGAAAGAGGGTATAGAGATATATTTGTAAACTTTAAAGATGGTAAGATTCCAAATCCTCGTGATGAGATACCAAAGATGATAAATCTAGCACTGAACAATCCTACAGGAGATAAACTAGCAGATAAGATGTTAACTATCATAAAAAAGTATCAACTCTTTGCTAAAACTCTATCGCAACAAGATAGTAGAAGTTTAAAGTTTGAAGATATGAAAAGAGTTAAGTATATGGGTGGTTTTGAAACCTTTACTTTAGAGGGAAGTATGACGACATTTTTCTCAAGTTTCAGATCAAAGCAGGGTAAAGAACAACAACTCTATCATGATACAGAACAACTCTCTCAAAACCTTGAAAAACTCATAAAAGAGAAGAGAGTGAAAAAAACAACACTTCCAAACTACTACCCAAAAGAGTTACAAAGAGATGACATGCTATGTATAGAATCCTTACAAGATATAAAGTACAAAGGTCGAATTTGTATAAACCAACCACTTGATGAAGAAGCTGAAAAACTTTTCAAGATAGGCTATTTTGAGCCAAGTGACTATAACTTTATACAGACAAACAAAGAGGAGCTTATGCAGTTAGTAGAAAACAGTAAAGATATAGAAAGGCTACTTATAGAGTATGTCAAAGTTGCCTACCTAAAAAGTAAAAATATTCAAGCTATGCAAAAACAACAAAAAAGTGAAGAGTTACATCTAGAACATGGTTTATAAAAAACTTTTCATCTTACTAGCTCTTTGTTTACCACTACTTTCAAACCAAGAGTATCTTATAGATGGTGAGTATAGACTATATCTAACCATACAAGACGATGAGCCATACTCAGCAAATCTACAGCTAAAAACTAAAAAAGATAGTTTAAGTGGCAAGGTAACATACCCAGCCTATGGATGTGAGGGAGAAATCTCATTAAAAAAGATAGAAAACAAAAAACTATATCTAAAAGAGCATATCACTAAAAAGGCAGATATATGTGAAAGTGGTGAGTATGTTTTTGATATATCAGACCACCATATAAAGAGACTAAAGAGTTATACTTTAGAAAACAAACCATATACTGGTACTATTACCAAAAATCTTTTTAAGATAGATGAGAGTATCAAGAGATGTCAAGATATCAACTCAAACTTTGATAAAAAAGAGTTTCTCTCAAAAAACTCTTATGATAAATTATACATATGCCAAAGATGGAGTAGTCATGTTGATGAGAAGTATCTTTCCTACTATGAAAAGCTTCTATCTGATTCAGTAAAAACAAAAAAAGATGCGAAACACTTTTTAAAACAGTTTTCAAGTAGTAGTTATACAAAAGTTGTCTCTATAAAGTTAGAGAAGTTGTACTATAAAGATGCAAAAGATATAGAAAGTATAGATATATATCTTGAAAAGTATCCATCAGGTAACTATGTGGCAGAGTTACAAAAGATAAAAGAGGAACTTGTTTATCAACAAAAAAACTACACTATAGCGGGGCTTGAAGCTTACCTACAACTGTATCCCAAAGGTATTTTTGATAAAGAAGCTCGTAGTAAATTAATAAAGTTAAAAGAAGAAAGAGAAAAAGCTGAAAAATTAGCAGCTATAAAAGCAAAGAAAAAGCAAGAACAAGAGAGGAAAAAAAGATTAGCTATTATAGCTTGGGAAAAGGGTATAAAAAACCTTTCTGAAATGCTGAAAAAAAATAGTATAGATTGTGAAGAAGTTGGTTGGTCAGGTAAGTGGGATGGAATTTATCCTAAAGGAGATGGACAAATTGCATGTTCAAGATATATAGGGAGTTCCATACTTTATGTGGATATAAATACTAATTTTATAGATAAATATCGCATAAGCTCAGGTAGTGTAGATGTTCAGATTAGAAGAGGTATATTATTTGGTTTGATGGGCTCAGATAAGGGTAAAGTACATAGTCAAAGTTTTGAGAATATAGGAGAGATAAAATCTCTTTTGCCAAACCTTGAAAATCTTGCGATAGATAGTTTTAACGAAGAGATAAAAAAGTATAGAAACTCAGACAATAATCCAAATAGAACATACTGTTTTGACAGCAAACTAAGTGATGATGATAAAAACTTCTGTTTAGCATTTGCCACCAAACAAAAAACATACTGCTATTCACTACCAGAAAATAGAAAAAATATCTGTTTAGGATACTGTTATAGCTCCTTATCGGATAGTGAACAAAGCTACTGCTTAGCTCTATCAAAACATGATAAAACACAATGTTACAACTCAAGCCTTAGTGAAACTCAAAAAAATATGTGCTTAGGGTATTTTAATAGATCTACTTGTTTTTCGTTAAGTGGTAAAAATCAACAGATGTGTTTGGGTATGAGCTTGGGACAGTAAGTCTTGAGAAGGTTGATTCGCTAATTCAAATCATAAGTGCAATTTTTCACCTAAATTTATGTGTCTAGTTTATGGGGAATATTCCACTATTTACAATTTTTAGTTCTGTGATTAATCCCTTTTGGAATTTTTTGGTACATATTTTAGTACTTCACTCTAAAAATATGAAACTATATGAAAAAGAATGAATTTTAAATAGACATTTATTATTTGATTTGCTATAAGATTTATTTCATCATAAAAAGGCTACAATGTAGATACAAAAAGTCTAGGATATGTTTTGGTAGATAAAGCTTTTAGTTGGAGTGAAGAGAAGAACCGTATTTTAAAAAATAGCAGAGATATATCTTTTGAAGATATAGTAAGTGCTTTAGAAAGTGATGGATTGTTAGATATTGTATCAAGTCCAACTCACAAAGAGCAGTTATGTTTTGTGGTACTGATAGACAACTATGTTTATATAGTTCCTTTTGTAGAAGATAAACAAGATGTCTGTTTTTTAAAAACCATATATCCAAGTCGAAAATATACAAAATATTATCTAAAGGATAAAAGATGATTAAAGATAAAGAGATATATTCTAATGAAGAGTTAGAGTTATTTGAAGCTTTAGAAGAAAAAGTTGATAGTAGTGATTATAAACCTATGCCACCACAAAAACTAAAAGAAGCTAAAGAGAAGTATAAAACTGTAGCAAAAAACACTATAAAAAAGCTAACCAAAAAGAAGTCTTTAAATTTGAGAGTTTATGAAGAAGATATACCCCGTATAAAAGCTATAGCTTTACAAAAAGGGATACCCTACCAAACTCTACTTTCATCTATAATCCATCAAGTGGCAACTAAAGAGATAGAAATTTTATGATGATAACTAAATTTTTAAACATGGATGGGGAGAAGAGATTAATCAAAAAGCTATTTAAAAGTTATAACAAACTCAGCTCCACCATCGATGTTTTTGACATTTAACAATCCACTCATGTTTTCATCTATGATCAATTTGGACATATAGAGACCGATTCCTGTGCCTTGTCCTTGTTCTTTGGTTGTGAAGTATGGTTCAAATATTCGGTCTATTATCTCTTTTTTTATGCCACCTCCATTATCTTTGATTTTGATGCTGTGGTCTTTTAGGGTTATGTTTATTTTTCCATATTCGACATTATCTATTATGATGGCATCTTTTGCGTTTGTTACAAGATTTAAGATTACTTGTTGAAATTCGTTTGGATAACCGTTTATATTGAAATCTTTTCCAGAGATTTTTAGGGTGATATTGTGATGGTTCAGTTGTGCTTTTTGCATTTTGACAACTGTTTTGATGGTTTTTAGGATTGAGAATGACTCTTTAACTTTATCAATTCTATAAAAGTTTCTAAAATCATCGATTGTTTTACTCATAAATTGTATAGTTTGGCTATTTTCTTTTACAAAATTATCGATAAATCTTTCATCGATTAAACCCTCTTCATAATCATCATCAAGATTTTGTATGTTTATATTTAGGGCATTAAGAGGTTGTCTCCATTGGTGTGCTATGGCTCCTATCATCTCTCCCATAGCGGCTAGTTTGCTTTGATGCATAAGCATCTGCTCTTTATGTCTTATATCTTCTATTTGTGTTTGCACTTTTTGTTCTAGAGTTTTATTGAGTGCTTCTACATCATGTTGGAGGTGCTTAATCTTTGTGATATCGATTATTGATGAGATTCTTACATTTTTATTTTTCCATGTTATGTTTTGACCTCTTATGAGTGCGTAAAATGCTGATCCATCTTTTCTTATCATTTGTGCTTCGTAAGGGGTTTGGATTGGGTTTTTCATCTTCTCTTTGATTGACTCTTGTGATGACTTTGATACAAAATCCATTACGTGTTTACCAATCAACTCTTTTTGAGTATATCCATAAAGCTCGGAAATAACTTTATTGGCTTGAATGCATATAGCATTTTTATCGAAGATTATAATTCCCTCAAGAGTTGACTCCATCAGCATCTCAAAACTTTCGATTGATTCTTTAAGCTGTTTATTGTGTTTGATGCTTATTATATATTTATTATATATAACTAAAAGTAGTGTTACGGCAATAAACCCGAACCATTGTAGCAATGTTTGAAGATTATCATCAAATTGAAACTGCTGTAGGGTATTTGATGCGTGTATTGGTAAGATACTAAGCATCAAAACTACTAAGATGAAAGTTTGTTTAGTACCTATTATTGACATATACTTTGTCTGATGTTATTTTTTATCTCTGCTGCGACTTCGACTCTGTTTCTGCCATTTTCTTTTGCAAAGTATAGTGCTTCATCACATTTTTTAAAAGAGGATTTCATAGTATCTGTTTTTAAGAGTTGGGTTATACCAAAAGAAGCAGTTATCTTTCCAGCACTTTTGTGATGGTTGTTTTCGATAATTTTTCTTAAGTTTTCAACAATCTCTTGTGTGTATTGCAATTTTGTATTTGGAAAAAGGAGTACAAACTCTTCTCCTCCCCATCTTGCAAAAATATCACTACTTCGGATATTTTTTTGCATCATGTCTGCGAGCATAATCAAAACTTCATCACCTATAAGATGTCCATAAGTATCATTAAAGTTTTTAAAGTGATCTATATCGAGTATCGCTACACAAGAGACATGGTTATCTCTTTTAACTTTTTTCAACTCAAAATCAAATAGTTCATTGAATTTATTTCTATTGTAAACTCCAGTTAAACCATCATGGTAAGCTTTTTTCTCTGTATGGATTTTTTCTATGTTCATTTTTGTGATATCTGTAAGACTTAAAAGATACGAATCTCTATTTTTATGACGAATTTTAGATATATTTGCATGGTAAGCTTTTGGATTTCCGCTAGGGCTTATGAGTGTGACTGATCGTTTGCTTTCATCTGTTTTATTGATAAGTTCATAGAAAGTTTCATCTTTTTTTATCAATCCTTGATGAAGATAGTTTGGATGTGGTAAAAATATATTTAAAATTGTGCCAAATTTTTTGTTGAACTCTTCTACATTTTTTACACTAAAACTCTCTAAGAAAGAGGAGTTTGCAAACAATACTTCATCAAAATCAGTTACCAATAAAAGATTTTGCTCTGCATCTATTATGTTTTGTAAGATGATTCTTTGTTCTTCTATCTGTATCTTTTGTTCTTGGTTTATCTTCTCTTTTATGATAATGTTTGAAAGACCCTCTATTTTTGATTTTAAAATATTTTTCTGTACAGGTTTTAAAAGATAACCATTTACTTGAAGCTCTAACGCCTCAAAAAGATAAGCATTGTCACTATGTGCAGTTGTAAATATGATACAGCACTCATCAGGATTGATTTCCCTAATAGCCTTTACCATCTCAATACCGCTCATAACAGGCATTTTGATATCACTGATGATTATGTCAGGCTTATGCTTCTTATAGAGCTTTAAGCCCTCTTTACCATTCTCTGCAACATAAAGTTTATCACAAAGTCTTTGCAAAGCCTTGGCGTAACCCTCACGAATACTTTTTTCATCTTCTACATATAAAATAGAGATACTATACTTATCATCAGTTATATTCACAAAAGTCCTTTAGTTTTGAAGCTATTATATGTAGTATCGGAAAATTGAGATTTTTTTTGAAGCTTTTGTGTTGTAAAAATGTAATAGGCACAGCGATAAGCTGGATTTTGTCGTTGGATGATTATTTATCTAATGACTATTTTACAATAGCCCTTTAGCGAAGTACAAAATCATAAGACTTATACCATGTACTTCTTGCTGCAGGTTGGGTTTACATAGCTGTTAAGATTACTCTAAACACTGGTGGGCTCTTACCCCACCGTTTCACCCTATCTACCTTACGTCTCCTTGTGGATGAGCAAAAGCCCATCCATAATTCCTCTAACTTATGCTACGACCTTGTCGAGAACCA
>JAUTBQ010104753.1:0-15884 GCA_032361185.1 Lepetodrilus ovalis | reverse complement strand
AACCCCCTTAAAAAAAAAAAAAAAAAAAAAAAAAAATTAAGAAATGTGCACAACCCAGTCTTGTTTACTGTACTCAGATTTGTACAGATTTCGATAACGCACATTCATACTTTAGTACATGAAATTACTACTCTTGAAAATATCGTATCTTCTTTAGAAGTATATTTCACATATGTGTGTGGAGATAGGGTGTAGTTTTCTAAGTATGACTAGCAATGGTCATGGATCGATGTGAACAGTGGTGATGCCGTGATTTAAATTTGATTTTCTACGAGGAAGGGATGCGATTACAACTCTGGAAAGATAATATGTAATCCCTAATATCATGCGTTATTGTCTGTTTATCCATATGTCTCATATAATCTCTGAGTTATCCACCCTTTATTCATGTAATGTTAAATTTGGGTTCTGTGTTCACGAGCAATTTTATAGATGGATATTTATTTACTTTTGATAGGATCAAATAAACGATTGAATTCCTTTTTATCAGAGGTGGTCAATTAATGTATGCTAAGATTTAACTATTATTGTAACAATAACGTTTCATTGAAAAATAATGTCTCCGATTTCAGATAGGCCTACAGGAGATGGGGTGTGCCACCAGAGGAGGGTACACCAAGTCTCACGTGATTATCACCTCATTACACGTATGACAATAATATTATCACAATAGTATATATGTAATATAAGTGTATGCACGTTACCGATACATACAACGTGTATATTGGTTGCTCTAAAACTCGAACTTACATGGATAACTGTGGCAAAACAAAAGATAAATAGACAAGGGAAGTTGGAGGTTTTTCGCCATATAGCAAGTGCGGTCAATAAAATATACCTGAAAGGATAATCCAAGAATACTCCAAGTAAATACATGTACGTTTTACTAGCAGTGAACTACCCAAAACGTTAGCGATGAAAGATACAATCAGCATTCTGATTATCCCAGGTATATGGTATCTGTGTCTATATACAAACACTGTGCACTACAAACAAATATATTCAACCAACATACAAGCATTCTTGTTAACAGAATGATTTTCCCAAAACGAATGGTCAAAAATGCCATAGAATCCTAGAAATCCAATGGTGATGAATAAAGTCTAAGCACATGAAACAGTATGTTAATGTAATCGGATGTGATATACGACACGTTTCTCCTACTGGTCTCAGCCAGCAGTGTTACCCCTTTGGCTCAGTAGGTACAGGGTTGGGCTGACAATCCAGCGACTGGGGTTCGAATGCCAGGATCGGAACGGTCCTTTCGTTCATTAACATCAGCAGAGGGAGTAAAGAACAGTCATGCATGTTTATTAGATCCACATACATCACCATACGCTACAAGTTACTATACTAGTACTGCAGTATACTTAGAACACCTCCTGGGCATGATGACCGACTCTGAACACACCTCCTCTGAAACTTATCCCCAATACATCCCCACATCCACCACACTCAACAGTCACCAAATAAAGTTGGCAATCGTTCACCTTTACTCCTCATGGTGCAGGTAGGAAGCAGCATACAAGAAGTATTCAACTGAGGCCAATACCCTTTTTCAGGTACGTCTGACGTTGTTCGATGTCTCGGTACTTCCGTCTCTTAGCTGGTCCCTCTTGTACGGCGGCACAAGGCGCAATCTTTATTTTCACGGCTGTCTGTTCCCGGTTCAAGAAGTTGATGATCTCAAACATGCTGGGATGAGACGTGGTAGGAACCCTCTTCTTCCTGGTGTACAATCCTTCTAGGTGGCTGTTGGTTCGTGGCTAGTTGTGACCCAGGGTATCCTTTCACGAAACTCTCTGATCTACTAAGAGACTGGTAGCGCTCTCTTAGCAGTGTATTAGCTATCGGCATAGAGAGCGCTACCAGTCTCTTAGTAGATAAGAGAATACCCAGAGTGACCTCCTTCAGGACAGTTCTACATGTAGCTATAATTGATAGCAAGTCAAGCCCATTGCAGTAAACACTTATCATTACAATACTTGAGAATATTAGCTAAAACTATTGTCGTGATAATAGTGGTTTGTGCAACCATACTTACACGTGTAGCGGTGTGTAGATTGATTTGTATTGATAATCAATTGCAGCTACAACTGTTCTGAGCAACAGGGCCCAGAACAGAGTACTGGTAACTTGGAGATCTGCTTTATGATGTGAAACAGGTTGGCTTCCCAGTAATTGCTAAAGTAATAAGAAGTTGATGTCCTATAAAGAGCATTTACCATAGCTACTGAGTCCATTTATCGGGGATACTAAAAAATAGCCATGTGTCCAGGGCTGGGATATAGCGCAGTGGTATAACGTTAGACTTCTGAGCAAAAGGTACCGAGTTCAAATCCCGTCATCAGGGGGCCGTCATCACAGAATTTACAATTCTGACGCAATATTGATAGGATGCACTGTCTGTAGAGTGGCACTAGTTATCATCCTTGGTCTGTCAGTACCAGCCGGTGCTCGCAGGTTTACTGCAACATTCAGTGATACAGATGTTGCGGGTTTCCTCCTGGCCTAAACTGACAAGTTGTGATGTTAGTGAAAGATTCTAGAAAGCGACGATAAACCCCATTACAAAAAAATAAATAAAAAAAGACCTGTATCTAATCAGTAGGACCTTTCTCGATTGACGACAAGCCATAATAAGACATACAGCAATTTAATATCATCAATTTGATATCAAGTGTACACACAGTGACACTAACACATGAACATATTCAAAATATTGAATAAATTGACTGATATCATGTGAGTATCAATTCAAGTTCATAAAAAAGTACAAAATTTGACAAGAAGTGGAATGTTGGAAATAAAAGAAATAAAAAATAATTCTTTCGTGTATATAAATCTTATAAACACTACATACAGTGTATATACAAAAACAACACTATAAAAAGATACATACCAAAACCCACAATCTCAAAGCAATTGTTAAAAATGAATTGTTTGCACAAATAATGACCACAAATCAAAAGAAATCTTTATCAATGCAATAGTAATATGTATTTAGTTCTATTTACATATATCTATGTCAAAATATGTCATATTAATAATATATCACAAAATGCTTGTTTATAAGATTAAACATACAAAATGCTGATGAATATTCCAATAATCAATATCTACACCACGGACCACTGGTATCTTGATAAAGGTCTACATAACAGGCAGGCAGATAATTAATTATCTATGAAGCTGCTTTGTGTATATAAAAAAACCCACCATGGTGACCTTTCAAACACATAAATTACTTAAAGGATATTTCTTGAAACAATAAATGATCTACATTCATCGCAAATCTGTTAAATATTCATAAATTGTTCAAGATAGAAATATGTAAAGAATAACGTATCACATAGTAATATAGGATTGTACCAGTATTTTCATAGATCCTATTTACACAGGACTATTAAAGTATAACATACATATTCAAATATGTCAGCTTAAAAAGCTTTTTTTCCAGGATATTTGATGACAAAAATTCACTGCTTGTTTATGTAATTTCTATTTTTGCTTCTATAGGTCGTGCCCACTAAAGGAAATTGCCTTCTTGGGGTGTCATATCCATGTATGTTTTACTGGTACAGCCAATTAATACTAGTACATATATATGTATATCCAAAATAGACTCCACATTTGTCAAAATTATTACAAAACAAGCAGTGACTATTCTTGTGTTAATGTGACATTTTATGATGACTTCCCAGAATCACAAATTGAAGTAGTCGTAAAATATCACACACAACTATCTTGTCTTGCCTTCAACAACTGTGTGTACCATCACTGTAGTATTATTCGATTACAAAATCAACTAATTCTGAATACAATATCGTTCATAACACCGACATACAATTGTGATATTCCAAGCTTACTGTGGCTCTTAGGCAAGATAGGCTAAAGTGGTTTAAGAGTATTTACTTCTGCAACTTAACTACCAGGTAATCAATTAAAAACAAACAATGACATGCCTTTAAAATATCAATACCGCAAGTACATACATACTGGTGCATGTAGATGCTGCTATTAAATAAAATGCTGTGATCCATAAATGCCAACAAAATGCTTACTTGTGACCAGAAATGGCATATTTTACAAGATGTACAACAATAATGTCTGTATATTTACATCTATATATACAATGTATTACTAATACTAATGCGCTTTATTTGTCTTTAAACAGAATATTCTAATAAAATAATCTAGCATTGCTGATTTCTAAATCTATTGATATCTATTGTTTTCTAGTTTCTGCTAAATTATCACATTATCTGCTTCGTATATTAATGTAATATATAGTAATATCTAGTTTGTGACATCAATATTATAATAGTTTTTACAGTAATGTTATGAATAGAATCTCATATTTGTGTTCATATATTACTGAAATTATTAATCTTGGAAAGAAAATATGTTACGCTTGGCAGAGCCATGTATAGTATCAGTGTTGCCAACTTACTAAATAAATTCAGTCAACAATGAATACTGATACGAGATCCTCTATTCATTGCCCCAGACTTTTTCCAAGCCATGTCATAAAATACCAATACTTGCATAGCTAGATATCATGATACCTCACTTGATTGGCTGAATTCGGCGACACTGCTTCGCTGCACAAGTGCAAGTATATTTATTTAATGTACACCCTACTGTTATACTACATACTAGTATAGGGGGCAATAAATAGGATACAACACAAGTCTCATTTCACTTTACACACAAACTTGATCTTAAATAAATCCATGTAAATTAATAACCTATTAATCTACCATGTCACTGTTGATCTAGTAGCTGTCAATCTAATCTTAATCCATTGCAAGGCTTCCAAATGAAAGTGAGCAAATTGTCATGTAATGAAATGTACGACATTTTCTTTTTGGTAAATCGACATCCGTGTATTGCAGGCTTACCAAACAAAACTGAGATCTTGTAATGTAAAACAGTCATATGTCAATACTATACCAAGAACTTGTCACAATCTACATACATGTATAAGGTTTGTAACTGAAAATTAGCATTTTTCTTTCATCAAACTATTTATAACTACTGTGTATGTCATAGAATTGCTAATATCATAATGTTGGTCAATCTCATTAAAATCAGGACCGAAACTCACTGATGCTCAGATATTTGGATATCGCTAGTGTAGCAAAGGAATATCATGTAATTTAAAGAACGAAACAATATCTGATTTTAACGAGATTATTGTGAAGTATGTCTGATGTTACAGGTTCTATGTTTTATTCAGCTAGATCATAGTTTATTGATACAAAACTTCCATTTTTAGTTACACACTACATGACGATGTAAATTGTCACAGCAGACATGACAGTTTTACGTCACAAGATTTCAGTTTTGTATGGTAGGCCTGTATTGTATTGTAATGTCATGTCTTTTGGCAAATAGTCATCTAGCTGTGTAAGAGTAGTGCTACGATGGACTGGGAGGTAGAGATGACCATTCACTTGGCTTCCAGGTATTTGTGGCACTCTCGGGCCACCGTACCTCGGCGCTTCTGGGTTAGGGGGTTCCCCTTCTCAGGGTGCTTTAGAGCGTGGAACCGCCATGCCTGTGCAAAACATTCCACCTGTAGTGCAGAAATGTCAGGAATAATATTTTGAAAACAAAATACATGATGTGAAATAAGGTAAAGAAATTTACAATAATTCAGTTATTAAACATAGATGTATGTACATCAAATGGTAAATGAATATTTTTCATGAATAGAATATTAGGTGGATCCTTTAAACCAAGCAAGGCCATAACAACGAATCCATAAAAAAAGCATGGTAAAATATAGTATGACCCACAGTGGAGTTTGTTTTATGAAGTAAAGATATCTAGATGTCAACTGATAATAGTGGAAAGTTGACTGATGAACTTACTACAATTTGTTAAACATTAGCATCAGTTCAAATTAGTTAAAATGTTAACAAAAATTAATTCAAATGATACCAAATTAGTTAAAATGTTACCGGTATATATCCATCTTTTTTGTTCTCTCCTTCCAGTGTTGCCAATTCCTCCGGACTAAGTAGTGGTAACCTGATAAAGTGTATAACGTTCTTGCCAATATCTGCTACTGGTTTTCCCATTACGACCTGCAACAGAAGTGTGGTATGAACTCGCACGTCAGAAACTTAAATGAATTCAAACTGAATTAAATCAAGCTGTGATATAAGTGAAAGAATCTTGAAAGCGGCTCTAAACTCTAAATTTAAGGTAAAATAAAAATTAGAACAAAACACAATAAGGGAGACAACTCCTTTTTTTGATCAGAGACATTTTTCCTGAAATAAATAAAAAAATAAAAAAGTGTATAAAGGGCTTTTCCAGTACAACGCATTTCGCCCATCTTATCTATTTTTCAACTGTACGCTCTCTAGTTGGTGAAAGCGTGTTCACAGGTTTGACACGATAATCACGATCACCAAACGAATGCAGCATAAGCTTGAATAAATACACCAACAGATGAAATAACACAATAAGGGAGACAACTCTGACACACATCATTGAGCTTTCTTCTCTAATAAATACAATGACACTAAATATTTAAAATGAATAAATATAAATTGAAGACTAAATCATGGCACGACGCATCTGAGCAACTGACCGAGTTGACCGTTGCCCATTCTTTGACCACTCGATACAGATCCATTTCGTCTATCTGTAGGAGGTCGCTATGCAACATGGTCGCCATGGCTTCGTCTCCTAACTCCTGGAAGCCCTTCGACTTGAACACATTCTGAAAGTAACAATCATGGACTACAATTGAAGAACTATTATATCAGCGGGTGTATGCTTTAACATATACCTCCACATCATCTTCCATCTGTGTTTAACAGAGGTCTGTGCCGATCCGGGGATTCAAACCCTAGTTGTTGGAGTCCAATGCTCTACCGCCTGAGACTAGGAGCATTGTATATCACACATGGCACATGTTTATCCAATATCGTATTTAATTCCCTGGCATTGTTGTACGGTATGTAAACTGGCTCAGGCATCCATCTATGTATTTTACTTTGTGATTTATTCATAAATTGCAGCCTTTGGTACTGGGGATACATAAATCTCTAGAGAGTGTATAATAATTTAAAACAGGAAATCCTAAAATATTTCTTTTATTTATTAATCATGAATGCATGAATCATACAACATGTTAACATTAGAACTACATAAAGAATATCATGAATGCATACATGTGCCTTAAAACATATGCTGGCAAGAAGTACTTAGTGAATCTGTAAAAGCAGGTACAAAATATTACCTGGCCTTGCAGTCATAAACTTGATATAAAAAATTAGTGAAGATACTGAGGACTGAGTTAAGGCATCTACATGATGGTATTGTCATATACACCATGTCCCTGGTCATGGATACTTACAGCTGTGTTATGTTCTATGAACTGCATGGACTTCTCTCTGAGGTCATCTTGACCATAAGTGACCGCTGCCTGTAGGACATCACAGGCATTGCTCACTGTCAGGTTGTCCGCCAGATAGTCACAGCATAACTACATCCAATGAACCAATACATAGAACAACTCTCACTAGTGGAACATCACCATCGGTATCTTAAAGATATATGTATATTAAAAAAGAAGTTATTATTAAAAAATATATTTCTTATACATATAGCAAAACATGAGCCACGAGTTCCATTTGAACATTCAGATATGTCTACAAAAGAGATTTAATTACCAGTGATCGAAATACAGGGGGTCCTGGGGGTCATTTGAAAATCTGCAATGTTAAAGGTATCTGTGTGACCCCCTGAAAATTGCAGATTTTACCACCATTAACATTGGGCCTATGGAAAATGACCCCCTGATTAGTTGCTAGTATTTAGAACACTGATTACCTTCTTCAAATCATCCAGACCATATTCCAGTGCAGTGGCAAGAACATCTATCGCCTACAAATGAATTGAAATTAATTAAAATAAGAAATGAACATTACCTATAAACTATTATCTCTAAGATAATGACTTGTAGCAAATTAATACTATTGATCACAGAGTTGGACAATATAATAATCAGAGAATTATTTAATCAATGCAAAAACCTGTGGAGTTCCCAAATATTTGATCTTACATTTATTATTTATTCACTTACCCGGTACATATTACAGTTCATATTGCATTTTAAATAAAATATACATTCTATATTTCAGTTATTATTTATTAAGTGTACCTGAAATATAAAATGTTTGTGTTATTAATGGCATTTCACTTTTAATTTTGGCATTCAGTCAACATACACAATAGAATACCATATCTTACATATTCTTTCACATTACGCTCAGTTACATGTTACTCTTACATTTTTCGAGGACAACGTGGCACAGTTTGTATAGATAAACTCCAGCATTGTCAGGAAGATGTCAGGTGACATGTCGGACAGAACAAACGGAACATCTTTGTCTCCGCTCGAGTTCTTCACATTCTGGTTCTGGTCTGCGAACATGGCCTTGAAGACAGCACACCGTGATGACAGGATGCTGCGGTGTGCGTAGACCGTCTTTCTGTTCGACCCCAGGAGAAACTTCAGGTCACTGAAAACAGTGATAATAATATGATATTAAAAATGCGTTGGTTTATAGACGATATTCATTAGCATGGAATACAAGGCTATAGATTAACTTTTTTGGGCACTTGTCCTGTCAGACATGAAACTACTTGTCCTGTAGGTAAATGGATAGTTAATCACGTGTCCATCTGTGGATAATAATTAACCGTCTCGAGTTGGCGGACAATTCTTACTGTCAAGCCTTGGAATTAATTAATTAATTGTGTAATACCATACAGTGGTAATTCATTTTTTAAACCATGCATGGTTGCATATGGACATGTTTACTAAGACAAATATTGTACTTTATTGCCAACATTTCAAAACAATATTTCAAACTAATTTAGTAATTACTATCAATTCACCTTATGACATCACCATGGACTTAATTAAATCTGCAGATGAACAGGATTATTGAAATAAATTCGTGTCTATATATGTATTAAAATAAATTAAATAAAGTCTTAAAACACGAACAAAATTATTCTTAGGATCTATGTAAATTATATTTATTCGTGTGGAAATTGTGAACATTTCGTCTCGTCCACTGGCATCTGCTTTACCTGTGCTCTTTGGAATTTACCAGCTTTTTCATCTGTGAAGCAAACTCAGACAAATCACCCTTCATTAACCTTTCACTCGACGCCATGTCAAAGTAGCCGATATAAGCCTTATTTTTATAAAATCCTGAAATCAGAAATCGTCGCTGTCTTAGTTTATGTTGTTGTCAAGCAAGCACCTGCCATCAAACAGTACTTTTCATACGCACGTATCTGGAACGAGTATAACTCATTACTCGAATACGTGTTGTTAGTCTCGATGGCAAATGTGACCATGCCATTTCAATTATCTCAAGTGTATATCACTTGCATACTATTTCGTGGAGGCAAAATTTCATTGTAAATTATGATGTGTAAAAGTTTGTACATCGACAAGTACTATCTATTCGAATATCATTTATAGATTGGAGTAGTGTATGCTTGAGAAAATCACGGGTAACGGGCAGATAACTCTAGCTACCGCCAAATCAAAACATTGGACGGGCGGCAGTGCGATTTACTAAAAGGAACAATTGAAAGCTGTTAAATGCACTGTGGGTGAAGCGATAGCAAATGTTAAATGCTATTCAATACCAACTACAAGCTAATTAGATTTCGATAAATACGATTACATAAGATGTCATCACAGCTAACATGATAATACGGTATCTGAAAGTTCACTGAACAGCTGGTGAAAGGTGCCCAATACACACTATTTTGATGAATAATGCCGTTTCTCGTGTAGATAAATGCAAAAATTATCGGAATTAGCAACATTTACACTAATGTTGATGCTTGGTCCTACACTAATGTTGATGTTGTCCAGACAGTAACAATGTTTCTCTATTCTAAGTTCTAACTAATATGACCTAGGCCATGTTTATGGGCGGGTAGTGTCGTTGCTTCGCTAATGTACACACCGGCCATAAGCACTGATAAGCCTCACATACATTAGGTAAACACAAGTGCGTCACTGTATGACAACTGGGTTTCTCGCCTTAATTCAACTGTTGTACATGACTGCCGTATGGAATCGATGGAATTGACCATGAATGGTATTATACTGAGTGAACACCGCTAGTTCTGAATCCGTGAACAGATTTAGCATAGCTCTACGGATAAGCTCAACAAAGACATGTGACAGATGCAAGTTTTGGGATCCTTCCAGTTAGCACAACGTCGGCTGTTTGTAATTAAATTGTGAGCTTATCCTTAGAGCTAAGTATTCATGGTCTTATTCATAGCGTTTCTGTTGTTCAAAACCTAACCCAGTCAAATGGGTCTTCTGCCCAGAAATTACAAAACTTTCAAAGTTTTGTTTATAAATCCCCATATAAAATTGAGTTTCAACATGAAATCATACTCAGAAAGTTTCCAAGTTAGTTAATTTATGCTTCTCCCTGCTGGATTAATTTAGCATGACGTTATGTTGCCTGCTGAATAATATCGTCAACAACAACCTGTCCGAGTTTCACAGGTTAACATGTGTTTACGTTTGCGACATGTTCACGACAAATACTAAATGAAATACAACTTGTTTTTGGTCACTACATGCTAAATTGATACATTCCAACATCATCATGTATTCAAACAAGGTTGTTGTCGACTATATATTATTGTGGAAAATTTCCTGCCTTCTCCATTGAAGTAGTTAGATTACAACTGTGACCAAAATAAACTTCCCTCGTACATATATTTTAATGTCGCATTTCATTAGGCAATTATCTATCGACAAGTGCATTTTCATCGTCATCCGTGTCCATTATCCAGTTATCTATATGTTTTATTGAATATTCATAGTGTTCTATTTCTGCATGTGATCTGGCAACTTTAAGTTGCATGCAGCAGTCAAGGGTAGGGACAAAATTGGCAACTTAACTTGCCTGCAGCAGGGAGAGGGTTAATGTACAATATCGCATTAGATCTAGTTTTGAAAAACTAACTTTACCTGGTAAAATCACACTGCGCAAGTCCAAAATTTGTCATGTTTTATGGTGCCAGTGCTACACATGGAACTGAATTGTCGTGATAACGAAAAGTTAATGCTACACATACAATGATAAGCTGACTCTGACCTGCTACATATAATACAACTGTGTGTAGCCGTTGTAATAAAACTGTCAGCGTTAACTGCATGTGTGGTGATGAGTTATCTTCTCTTTACGAAATGTGTGAGTCATCTTCACTTGGTGAATTATGATTGGCTGTTTGGTAGCACGGCTGTTTCGTCGCGTCTATGATATTGGCTACACATGCAACTGGGGCTACACATTTTTGAGTCTGTGCAGACCCGTCATGGTATCATCCACGACTAGTCGTAGTTAGTTTTTTTAGGCCAACAATATATGCTACACTACACATGCAACTACAATTTGTCGCAATGCCGACACTGTAACGCCGACGGTCGGGAGTCAGCATTAAGCCAGTCATTCGATGATTCACTTGCATGTGTAGCATAGGCATTATAGTGCGAGCTCACACATTACTGCGGAATGTGAGCTTTGCTTGCTATAAGGGCGAAGTTTATTATATGATGTCTGTGTAAATAAATCCAACGGATCCAATTTCATATTTGTAGGATTGAAAGAAAAAGAAAGCCAACGGGATGTCTGATCATGACCTTGATCTTCCATTATCTGCCAACATCGGCAATGTTGAGATCAACCACTTCCTTCTTCATCTCACCTGTTGCCTTGACAACCAGACATTGACAGGGGACATTACTCTCTTCTGTCAACCTGCTGGTGTTGATGTGGAAGAACGACCATCTACTTCCACGAACAGCTGTGTCATCAATGTTGCCCAAGATGGTTCCATGGTAATTCTGGATGCTCATGACCTTGATGTGAGGTCAGTGGAGGAGATTCTTCTTGAGGAGGACCTACAGAAGGAGTTGGTGTCAGCTGGCCGTGGTGACATCGAGAGTGAGACTGGCGTTTACTTGAAGTGCTACAACATGACACAGACTCGACCTCTTGCCTTCTCTGTCTCGGATCACTATCTGAAGATCTGGAGGAGCAAATCCTGGTCCAGATCTCAGAATGACTCCAGTGAAGACCGGTCTCTGAAGAGTGTAAAAGTAGAGGCAACCAGTAAAAATATTGTAGACAAGGTTGACTTTGCAGAAAAGTCAAACATTGATGTTGGAGCAAAATCAAATATGGACATCGCAGGGAATTCAAACATGGACATCGCAGAGGCGTCAAGTGTCATAGTTTCTTCCAAGCAAGAGACAGGAACACAAGGCGCAGGCAAGCTTCCTAGAGTTGTGAGAATACACTATAGCACCCGACCTGAAGGACCTTCTCTGAAGTGGACTCTTGATCAGGATGGAAGGTAAACATGGACATATTCTAAATTAGCATGGATTCCAAACAGTCTTACCAGGTATGAATGTGTCTACATGTAATAGAGCACAAGTTTTCTGGTAATATCGGACCCCCTATTCAACTTGTACATGTGCAAGTCCTCTTCTGATGTAGCATCACACTGGACATGAGTTTTAATGTTACAGGCCCTGTGTGATCACTATAGGACACTGGCTGAACAACCGGGCGTGGTTCCCGAGTCAGGACGCACCCACAGCTATGCCGACCTGGCAGGCGTACGTCACGGTGTCACGTGGTCTGACCGTCCTGATGAGTGGTGACAGGTCCTGTAGTCCTGTCTTGTCTCAGGGTAGGTGCGAACATGGATGCTTTTTTTCATTGTTCAGTATATTCAATGGGCAGGCCAAGTAGCTTTCATGACCCACTCTCTATTGTTTGTTCGTTATACCATGAGGAGATTTCACTTCAGATGGGTCCACATTCTACTACTACTCAACGATGCCGATGCCAACTTCCACACTGGCCATAGCTGTGGGATCATGGACTCAGATCGACATCTTTCCTGAGAAGTCACAGAAGTCAAACGTGGAAACTCCAGAACTAAAGTAGGCCTAATTTTATTAATATCTCAAATACACCTTGTAGATCCTCCTTGCTATTTCTGATTGTAAATTAAAAAAATATTTTGATTCATATTTTGTTCTTGGTTCCAGTACCTCCTGTTCAATCCATGGCTCGGACTGTGTTGTGAACTATTCCCCTACGACTGATCTCCCTTGCCGTGTGTTCGTGTCCGGCTGTCTGTCGGCCGTGGCCAGGACAGAGCTGGCTGTCTATCTGCCGTGGTGTGTCAGTGCGGTGTGCTCTGTGCTGGGACCTCATCCCTTCCTGAGACTGGACGTGCTGGTAGCTCCACGCTGCTTCGACAGTCTCGGCATGGCCAGGTGTGTGTAGTAAGAATTTTAATAATAATGTGTATACAGTGCCCCCTTGATATAACACGGTCTGATGCACTGCGGATTCGGATATAATGCGGGGTGAGACGTGGATGCAATTTTTATTTTCGTTATTTCCCTGTAATATCGTATAAGGCGGTTACAATAACATGGGATGTATGTCATGGACCCCAACTTCAGCGTTATATCGAGGGGATACTGTAATGTGTATATTACTAGTGCTCAACATTAACCTTTTGAGGCACCTGTCCCTGTGTGCTATCGGACAAGAAACTAGGTAAAGGGCTTGTTAATCTGGGCCAATTCAATGTCCGCCTGTGGATAATACCTGTTTAGATTTGAACCAAATCTATCATCCACTGAAGCATCCTCGAAAACCCAAGCTATTGTGACTCCACAACCTTCCGTCAAATACCCTGGGAGAACTGCCTATTCAGAAGTCCGTTTTGGTTTAGCGAGGATCACTGTGAATACATGAATAAATTATCTAGACGCGTCTCTGCTGCCGGGGCTCTAAATATAGCGACGTGTGGCTCTAAATATAGCGACCAATCATGTTGACGGAAGGTTGTGGAGTCACAATAGCTTGGGTTTTCGAGGATGCCACTGAAGAAGTAACCTTATTATTGTGAATTGATGCTATTGCATGTATTAAATAAAATGGATATAATTTGAAAATATTGATAACTAGGAAGTTATTGTTTAAACAAATTAAATGTAAATAGTTTCAAGTAAAAAATAATGCTAGATAACTATCTGCACTTGTATGTTTTTTCGTCGCAAATGGGTGAAAGATTCCCGCAGCGACGTTAAACTCCATATTCACTCACTCATTGTATGTTTTTAATAATGGACCAAAACAAAACTTGAAAGCAAGTTGTGGAGACAGCTTATGTTGATTAAGAACTTTTAGTCTGGGCTATTGGGCTCCCAAAAGACCTGAGAGCCTGGAATTAATTCCTGCCCACACCAACACACTGGGAAACAGGCTGAAAACCTATTTAGTTTTAGGCTTAGTTTGAAAACGCTAGCAGGGAATCGGTACCAGTGTTAGAAAAATCCATTGGTCCCAATCTGACAGATTCACTGATAGAGGGTCAGGAGTTTTTTGTTATTGCTGGTCCTTTGGGCCGAGAGCTTTTCTGACCAGCATAATAACCATATCATGGGAGTTTTGGTGAAGTACCAATTGCTTTCAAAGCTGGTATTTTTTAGATTTTGTAAACGCCTATCTGTACCAAGTAGGATGAGGTGGAAGTTTGCTGACCTTATTGCACCTGTAACGCAGCAGCTTGGATTGAAAACTCCCTTGGGAGGTTATGTCACAATGATAGCGCACTGATCTATTGAACAGGGTAATAATGTAGCACTTTGAGCATGCTTTTCAGTGTGTATTTAGCACAAAATATTTGCATACACGTAGCTCCATATTATTTCCTTTTTTCAATAGATCAATGTGCATTAACTTTCCCTCTCAAATCTCTGGGGAGTATGCAACCTAAGCTGCTATTTCTAGGCAGGTTAGCATTCACGTTGCCATCTCATCCTACCAATTCCCTGATAGTTGATAATTATCACATCACTGGTAATTCTAAGCAATTTCGGATACTCAGATTTGTTCTATTTTTCTGATTTGATGTTGTGCTGCCCGAGCTGTAAGCTCATTAGGTCCATTGGACAAAACTGAACATTAACTTTGTACTCTTTACTCTGATCCATGGGAGTGTCCAATCAAATGTCAACATTAATTCGCTATTGCTATTACTGCTTTTGCACAAAGAGGATGTATAAAATTATTGCTTAAAAGTCAGATTTTATTTCTTTTGGCAATGTTAATACTAAATAAGGTAGTAAATCAACTCGCCCTCATTGTATTTAGTTCTATAAAGGGACAAACTTGACACTTGAAAGCTTTCATGAAACCGTCAATGTCTGAAACATTTTCCCTAGAGACATGACTGTATTAAACAATATAATCTAGGGATCAGGATTTTGTTTATTTTTATGTGTACCAAACCAGCTCAAACATTTATATCATGAACTTGCACCCACACACATTTGTAAGATGCATGTTGAAAGTATTTATTGGATGAACTGTGAATATTGTATTGGTAAATGTACAAGCATATGGAATGTGTTTATTATTATTATTATTATTATTAATAATATTATTATTATTATTATTATTATTAATATTGTTATTATGCATACCATTATTATTATTATTATTATTATTATTATTATTTTAATATTATTAACACTATTATTATTATAATTGACTGTTATTGTTGTTATTATTACTATTATTGTAGTTATTATTATTATCATTAACATTATTATTATTATTAACATTATTATTATTACAGCGTTAGAAATTAACTAAAAACTGCTAATAGCCCACAGGGCTAACAGTGTTCAGATCTTATTAGCCCTGACAAAGATTCATTAGCCCAGGAATTTAATAGAATTTAATAATATACACAATGTGGTCATTTCATGT